>QLPI01004496.1:0-34910 GCA_003314275.1 Chroogomphus rutilus | reverse complement strand
AAACATTGTATGACTGTAGTGGTTGAATTATCACATGAGTTGTGAGGTTGTGTTAAGTACACAACACCGAGCCTTGGTTCACTTGGTCATACCAGCCAAACGATCTCTACCATTTAATCCCACACACCAGTGACAAGTCATTTCTTCACTAGTATGTGGTCTCGGCTTGGTATATTTGGTTCATCATTTGGTCCACTTCCCTTCATCCCATCCTTTCTACCTTTGTTTATTCTTCTATTCCTGATCTCCCCCCCCCTGTCCCGGTTTACGTCAGGACATTTCTATTGATTTATTTTAGGTCATAGCCCTATTGTTTTATATTCGGTCACATCCTATTGTTTTATTTTCAGTCACACTCCTATTATTTTATGCTCAGCCATATTCTATTGTTCTATTTTCATTTATTTTTATTGTTCTATTCTTGAGCATTGTAGACAATGCTCCCACATGCTCTCCATACATTATCCCCTTCTTCATACTTTATGCCACCCTGTTCTACATTCGCTTCTTAAACTATATAAGTAGCATATGGATGTAGATAGTTCCTCATTCTGAATATCAACTTGGCATGCCTTCCTTCCTCCTGTCTGAAGTCCTTACTCAGGCTGACACTCTCAGCACTCTCCTGAGTTCCCTCTTCCTTCTGAAATTAGTGACATGCATGGAAAGTAGGGTGCAACACACGAGTATGTTAAAGCCAAGCCACCCTGATCAGTCTACTGGACTTGGCCGATACCCTGCCAGCATCATGAAGTGGGTACTCTTGCATTAGTACTCTTGCATTAGTACTTGGCCCATGCATCGTCAGCATTTTCAGTGCCTGACAGTATATTCAGAATCAAACTATTTTTCCGTGTTACACTTCTTACATCATGCCTCCACAAACTAGATCTACAACCTCCGCTACCACTTCTAAGGTGACTAGTGCCTCAGACACCAAAGCTGAGAAATTAGCTGAGGCAACTGGGTCAAAAAAATAGTCAGCAACTTGTTGGCCTCTAGGCACATTGAGAGTTTCATTGACTCAGCAAGTGCTAGTAGTGAAGTTAAGCTCAATGCTTCTGCTCTTCTTAATCCCAATTCTTTAATAATCCTTCTATCTTCTGACTTGGTGCTGAGTTCCTCAATAACCCCTTTTAAATGCCTAATTGATTCAGGTTCTACTCATAGTTTCATTGAATCTTATTATGTCCAGGAAAATAAAATCCCTACTACCTCTTTTGATCTGATTCCTCTTAAACTCTTTGATGGTACTTCTAAATCAGTTATTACTGAATCTGTAGAAATGCCTATTAGATTTCTGTCAGGACAACTCCAGTCTGTCAATCTGTATGTCACATCACTAGACTCATCTGTGTTGGTAGTACTTGGTCACAACTGGCTCACCCACTACAATCGGTTGATTGATTGGGTATTGGGCAGTATTACATTCCGAAACTCTGCTAATAACTCTAGGTTTGTCCCAACGGCCTTGGTCTAGCTGGCACCTGCTGCTGTTCCACAGCCTCAACCAGGATCCTTTCCAAAGTTAGAAGCCTTGTGAATAGCCCTAGCCAATGCAGCTGCCTTTGTATGTGCTTGTAAACTTGAAGGCTTGCAAGTTTTCTGCTTGGACCTTTTGACCATAGGCACCACTTTGGCATGTTCAGCCAAGGTGTTATAACCCATGCCTTCAACAAACCCACACTAACCCCCACAACCACCCGTCCCTGTTCCGAGACCTTTCCGACCAAAAGGACGAAGGATTGTTTTCCGTGGTTCCCGTCCCCATCACGTCTGTCCGAGACACCGCATTCCCGTACCCATCCCTGTCACGACCGAGACACCGTCCCCGAGTCCATTCCCAACCGAGGACTCAATACTTTGATAACTGACACGCAGGACCATCGCGTACCTCACTCCCTTGTTTTCTCTTTTATATTGACCCCTTGTACTCCCTTTCTCCTTGTTTTATGACCGGCAAAGATAGTACAAGGATAGTTGCATGTATACAGTCTCCCAGTCGACTGGACTGTTCGCTAGTACTAATATCGACTTAATCTACCCCCAAGTTTCCGATTCATTTCTGGTAAACTCCTGTCTCCTTTCTGAAATTAGGGACAGACGATCAAGGAGGGCGCAACACATAAGTTGAAGCCAAGTCCCTTCGACTTCGAACACCTCAGTGACTGGATCGAACCAATCCGCGACTGACCCTAAGTTCCCGGTGCTTCCGTCTCCATCCGTAGTCCATCCCCGACTTCCGTTCTCAGTCCTCGGCCCCTTCACGGACCTCTATGCTATCCCGGATACCCCTTTCGGGAGTATTAGCTAAGCACCTGACATGCGGACTTAACACAAGGTCTCTTATGTTCCATCCATTCCTCTTGACACAGTCGATCTAGAGAATGTCTCAAAAGAGTATCACAAATTCACTGGCCTTTTCAGTAAAGCAAAAGCTGATACTCTAGGACCCCACTGACCTTACGATCTCAAAATCACCTTGGAAGATAGTGCTAAAATGCCTCATCTGCCACTCTACTTCCTTTCCAAGTCAGAATTAGAAGCCCTGCATAAATTCCTTGATGAACATCTAAATATGAGGTTCATTAGAGCCTCTTGGTCCCTGCATGGAATACCAATCCTATTTGTCTGAAAGAAACATGGCTCCCTTTGGCTATGCATTGACTTCCAGGCACCAAACAAAGTGACCAAGAAGGATCGGTACCCTCTCCCTCTGATCACTGACCTCCTAGACACTCCCCAAAAGCTCGAGTCTATTCAAAAATCAACCTTTGGCATGCATATCACCTCATCTGAATTGCCGAGGGTGATGAATGGAAGACTGGTTTAAACCTGTTATGGGTTCTATGAATGGCTAGTTATGCCATTTAGCCTATACAATGCCCCTGTTGCTTTTCAAAGATTTACGAATGATATTCTCGGTGATCTAATAGACCATTGTGCTGTGGCTGTCAAGCTTTGGGTACTGATGAACTTCGGGACTGCCAAGATGTCGGATGGGACAATGGCCAAGTCCTGCAGGCCAAGAGTAGTGGCATTGGCTTCAACATACTTGTGTGTTGCACCCTACTTGCCATGCGTGCCACCGATTTGCAACAGATGGATACTCAGGAGGATGCCAATGATGCTGGCCCAAGTCGAGGACTTTAACAGTGGGGAAGAAGGTAGAAGGGCCTAAGCCTAGTCGATACCCAGAATGAGGAAATATGTACATGCATGTCCTACTTATATAGGTTTAAGAAGTGACATGTGGAATAAGGAATGTGAGACAACAAGGTATGCAGAGCATGTGGTTATTATCCACAACGAGTAAAATTAGAATGAAGGAATGTAAACGGGGATAGAACAATAAAAGATAGAGTAATAGAAATGTAACCAAGGATAGGACAATAGGAAGTGGCTGACTATAAAACAATAGGGCCATGGCCGAGGATAATACAAGGACAGGAAGTCCCGAGGTGAGGCAGATTGAAGGATGAGGAGTAGGCGTGGTGGGATTAATGGATGGTGAGTGGCGTAGAGTATGTGAGGGGTAAGGACAAGGAGTGTGGGTGGTGGATGTGCAGGGCCGAGTAGGGAAATGCACGGGTCAGGCCAACCCGCACGGGTCACCGGGTCGGGTGTCCTTGGGTGTGGGTGCGGGTCAAGCCACGAGCACCCGTGACCCGGGCCCAACCCGGGGCGTCAACTCCGACACGAACGCAACTTATGTGTACGCGCATGCGCCGATACGAACGCGGCGAAAGCGTCGTACGTGCATGCGACACCACGAACGCGACGAAAGCGTCGTACGCGCATGCGACACCACAAACGCGACGAAAGCGTCGTACGCGCATGCGACACCACAAACGCGACGAACGCGCTGTACGAGTCGTACGCGCCATATGCACCGTACACGTCGTACGCGCCGCACGCGCCGTATGCGCCATACGCGTCGTACGCGCCGTACGCGTCGTATGCGCCGTACGCATCGTACGCGCCGTATGTGCCGCACGCGCCATACGCGTCGTACGCGCCGTATGCGCCGTACGCGTCGTACGTGCCGTACGCGTCGTATGCGCCGTATGCGCCGTACGCGTCGTACGCGCCGTATGCGCCGTACGCGTTGTATGCACCGTATGCGCCGTATGCGCTGTACGCGTCGTACGCGCCGTATGCGCCGCACGCGTGCGGGTGCGGCGTGCACCCGACACCCGTCGACCCATGGGAAAAAACCCATGGGTTGACGGGTTCGGGTTTCCCATGGGTCGGGTGCGGGTCACCCACATTTGACCCGTGGGTGACCCGTGCCGTTCCCTAGGGCCGAGACTGGCATACCAAGTGATATGCATGCGGCATGGACACTTGGACATAGGATGACTGCTTAGTCAGCACTGCCGAATTAACAGGTCTCGGTATGTGTACTTGACAGTGGCTTACATAGATGACATACTGATCTATTCAGATTTGCTTAAAGAACATCGCAAACACATCCAAGAAGTACTTTGTTGACTCAGAAAGAACAGCTTATTTACCAAGGCCAGCAAATGCAAATGGCAAAAAGATATGGTCGAGTTCCTTGGATACATTCTATGAACTGATGGCCTCACCATGTCTGATGACAAGGTCAAAACTATCTGTGACTGGCCCAAACCAAGGAAGGTCAGGAACAATCAGTCCTTCCTGGGCTTCACCAACTTCTATTGACATTTCATCTTTAACTATTCAGACATTACCATACCTCTCACTTGGCTGATATGTAAAGGCACACCATGGGAATGGACCGAGGACTGTCAAAAGTCTTTTGACCTGCTCAAAATGGCTTTTACCCTGGCACCTATCCTACATCACTGGGAACCTGACCTACCTTTGCTTGTGGAGACCAACACTTCAGATTATGCCCTTGCAGCCATTCTTTTGGTTATTAATTCTGAAGGTGAGATTCATCCTGTCACTTTTCATTCCCACACTTTCACCCCTCCCAAACTAAATTATGATGTTCATGATAAGGAGCTTTTTGTTATGATGAGGGGTGGAAGGAATGGGGATAGAGAAGAGAGGTGTCACAACCACAATACCATGCTCTGACTTACTCGGCAGTACCGACCGACCGACCCTTACCCATATCATCCCTCATGGTGTGTGGTTTTGGCTTGGTACACTCGGTTCATCATCTGGTTCGTTATCCTTACCCCACCCTCCTCTTCTTTATTATTCTTCCACTCCCTGTCCTTCCCCTTACCCGCTTACCCTCAGGACATTCACTATTCATTGCCACTTACTCGCAGCCCTATTGTTTTATATTCGGCCACCCCCTATTGTTCTATTCTTTCTCACAATCTTACTCATTTATTATTGGTCATATTTCATTGTCTTACTCTCATATTGTTCTATTCTAGATCACTGTAGACAATACCTCCACATGGTCTTCATACCTTATTCTTTTCTCCATGCCTTATGCCACCCTTATTCCACATTCTGCCTCTAAGCCTATATAAGTAGTGAATGCATGTACATAGTTCCTTAGTCTGAGTATCAACTAGGTTTACACTTTCCTACTCTTCTCCTTCCATTCAGAAGTCCCTACTTGGGCCGACACCCTCGGCATCCCCTCGAGTATCTTTTCCGTTACAAGTTAGTGGCATGCACAGGAGGAAGGGCGCAATGCACGAGTACATTGAAGCCAAGCCACCCCGACTGGCCTGCAGGACTTGGCTGGTTCTGACTGTACCATCGGTAGTACCGAGGCCTGACAGGAGGATAGAGGAAGAGAGGGAGAAGAAAAGACCAGGAGCAGGTATACACAGGTAGAATGGCCAAGGAACATGAAGGAAGAGGATCTGGGACATATAGATAGTTAGTCAAGAATTGTCAGGCTTCGGTAATGCCAAGATGTCGGACAGGAATGGCCAAGTCCTGCAGGCCAGGAGTAGTGGCATTGGCTTCAACATACTCATGCATTGTGCCCTACTTGCTGTGCATGCCACCAATTTGAGACAGAGGGAGTATTTGGGGGGTACCGAAGTGCCGGCCCGAGTGGAGGACTTTACAGAGGAGGGAGGAGACAAGGGGCCTGAGCCTAGTCGATACCCAGGATGAGGAAATATGTACATGCATGCCCTACTTGTATAGGTTTAAGAAGCGACATATGGAATATGGAATGTGGGACAATATGGTATATAGAGTATGTGAGTATTGTCCACAATGAGTAAAATTAGAATGAAGGAATGCAAATGGAAATAGAACAATAAAACATAGAATAATAGGGGTGTGGCCAAGGATAGGACAATGGGGAATGCCTGACTATAAAACAATAGTTGCGACCAAGGATAAAACAAGGACAGGAACTCCCAAGGTGAGGCAGATCAAGGAATGAGGAGTAGGCATGGTGGGATTAATGGATGGTGAGTGGCATAGAGTATGTGAGGGGTAATGGACAAGGAATGTGGGTGGTGGATGTGCTGAGCTGAGACCAGCATACCAAGTGATGTACATGTAGCATGGACACTTGTATGTGGATGTAGAATGACTGCTCGGTCAGCACTGCCAAATTACCAGGATCTTGGTACGTGTACTTGACAAGAATGATAGAGAGAATACCAATATGACTCACGAGATATTGCAACCTAAGATGGATAAACAATACGACTACTTATATTAAATGCCCATGTAGCAGGAGGAGTGAAGAGGATACAGGAACAGGAATGGAGGATGATACATGAAAGGAGAGCTTGGGATTAGTAGGATAAATGTTCACTGAAGATATAGGAAGAGACTTATGTGATAGAGAGTGACACATGACCACACTGGGGCACATATATCCAGCTGTCAAGGAGGAGATGATGAGAATAAGAGGGATTTCTGATTGGGATAGGATTTCGAGCATGGGCACTCACCACTGACAGTGAAGATTTAGCAGCACAGTGTAATTCAGTAGAGGGTGCAGTTGGTGACATAGAGGAATGATCAAAAGATAGGGCAATGACCCTGCATTCAGATTGAGAATGCTGTTGCCATATTGGGAAAACATTCTATTATCATAGTGTGGTTGATTTATATATAAAAACTAAGTAGATAGAATAATGAACACTAGTTCTAGTCTTATCTGTTTCTCAATCAATCGAAGAGCTCAACACCTGTGTGTGCAATTGAAGCTTCAACTCAACATATATTTCAACCATCTTGTCTAGGACCCAGATATGCCAGGATAATGTGTTTAGGTGTAGTACATCGTACCTACACCATTCTCTCACATATGTCTCTATACACTGAATATTCTACAGTCTGTATTCCTGTACTGTTGACTGTGCACCACCTTTCTGAACCAGTGCCTAAAGCCATTGATATATGCCAGCCATATCACCACATATATAGAGACAATAAATCATGCACAAATAACAAAAAACATAGAAAATATACCAACAAAATTACATATACATATACTACCTTTTCCCCCAGCTTTTAACTAATACTTTTAGCAATCTTTGAGGTGTTTAAACACTGGTGGCACCACTTGGAAGGCTCCACCAACCCTGTAGAAGTCATCACTGACCACAAGAACCTCGAATACTTTTTCACTACTAAAGTTCTGACCTGCAGACAGGCTCAATGGTCCAAATACCTTTGTCAATTCAACCTCACTATTTTTTTTTGTCCTGGCAAGCTTGGCACAAAACCCAACACTTTAACTAGACAATGGGACATCTACCCTAAAGAGGGAGGTAGCGACTACAGCATCATCAATCCCCAAAACCTTTGGCCAATTTTCACAACTACTCAATTAGTGGAATTCCTTTGAGCTACCCAACTCCTCATCCCAACCTTACAAGTAAGTATTATTATGGATTCAGAAACCCTCCATTCCGATATACTCTCAGCTCTCCCTACTGTTAAGTCTCGGTAATGCCGATAGTGTGGATGTCAGTCAAGTCCTGCAGACCGGCCAGGGTGGCTTGGCTTCAATGTGCTCATGGGTTGCACCCTGCTCTTCCGTGTGTGTTACTAATTTGGACTGAAGAAAGACCTGGGAGAGTGCTGAGAGTGTTGGCCCAAGTAAGGCACTTTAGACAAAGAAGGGAAGATGAGAGGAGGTAAACCAAGTCGATATTCAGAGTGAGGAACTATCTACATACATCTGCTACTTATATAGGTTAAGAAGCAAGATGTGGAACAAGGTGGCATAAGGAATGGAGAACAATAAGGTATGAAGAATCATGTGAAGTTATTGTCCACAGTGTCAAGCTTCGGGTACTGACGGACTTCGGTACTGCCGAGGGGTCAGGCAGACAATGGCCAAGTCTTACAGGCCAGGAGTAGTGGTGTTGGCTTCAACGTACTCGTGTGTTGCACCCTACTTTGCTATGCATGCCACCAATTTGCAACAGACAGGTACTCGGGAGGATGCTGGTGATGCTGGCCCAAGTCGAGGACTTAACAGGAGAGAAGAAGGTAGAAGGGCCTATGCCTAGTCGATACCCAGAATGAGGAAATATGTACATGCATGTCCTACTTATATAGGTTAAGAAGCAACATGTGGAATAAGGAATGTGGAACAATAAGGTATGTAGAGCATATGGCTATTGTCCACAACAAGTAAAATTAGAATGAAGGAATGTAAAGTGGGGATAGAATAATAAGGGATAGGATAATAGAAATGTGGCCAAGGATAGGACAATAGGAAGTGCCCGACTATAAACCAAGGGCTGTGACCGAGGATAGAACAAGGACAGGAAGTCCCGAGGTGAGACAGACCAAGGGGTGAGGAGTGGGTGTGTGGGTGGTGGATGTGCTGAGACAAGACCGATGTACCAAGTGTTATACATGCGGTGTGGACACTTGGATGTGGACATAGGATGGTTGCTCGGTTGGCACTGCCAAAATAACGGGTCTCGGTATGTGTACTTGACACACAGTGATCAAGAATAGAATAAGAAATGTAAGTGAGAATAGAATAATAAAATATGGCTGAGAATAGAATAATGAGAGAGTGGATGAGAATAGAACAATAGAAAATGGCTGAAGATAAAACAATAGGGCTGTGACCGAATAATAAGTGAATAATAAATGGCCCAAAAGGAACCAGGTAGGGGAAGGAATGGGGAATGGGAGAATAGAGAAGGATAGAGGGGATGGGATGAGAGAAGTGATCCAGATAATGTACCAAATGTACCAAGCCAAGACCACATACTAGTGAGGAATGACTTGTCACTGGCATGTGGGTTTAATTGATAAGGGTTGGTTGGTTGGTATTGCCAAGTGAACCAGAGCTCAGTATTGTGGACTTGAAACCTACCAACCCTATGGCAATACTACATCTTGGCACTCTGTCAAGCTTTGGGTACTGACAGACTTCAGTACTGCCGAGGGGTGTTGTTGAAGGATTGGGCAGACTATGGCCAAGTCCTGCAGGCCAAGAGTAGTGGCATTGGCTTCAACGTACTCGTGCATTGTGCCCTACTTGCCATGCGTGCCACTGGTTTTGCAACAGGCAGGTATTCGGGAGGATGCTGGTGATGCCGGCCTGAGTCGAGGACTTTACAGAGGGGAAGAAGGTAGAAGGGCCTAAGCCTAGTCGATACCCAGAATGAGGAAATATGTACATGCATGCCCTACTTATATAGGTTAAGAAGCCACATGTGGAATAAGGAATGTGAGACAACAAGGTATGCAGAGCATGTGGTTATTGTCCACAACAAATAAAATTAGAATGAAGGGATGCAAAACGGGGATAAAACAATAAGGGATAAGATAATAGAGACGTGGCCAAGGATAGGACAATAGGGAGTGGCCGAGTATAAAACAATGGAGTCGTGACCGAGGATAATACAAGGACAGGAGGTCCCAAGGTGAGATGGACCAAAGGGTAAGGACAAGGAGTTGTGGATGGCGGATGTACCTATCCGAGACCGGCGTACCAAGTGTTATGCATGTGGCATGGGCACTTGGTCATGGATATAGAATGGTTGCTCGGTCGGCATTGCCGAGTGGACGGTTCTCAGTACATGTACTTGACTCACTCCCAAAATGCCAAACCCAAGATGAACACAGACCCCAGACAGTTTCCTTCGCCTAGACAATTAAATCTATGTACCTGACTCCAACAACCTCAGATTACATGTACTACAATACAAGCATGATCACATTCTCTTGGGACACTTTGGTCAAAACAAAATTTCAGCCCTGGTATGCCATGAATACACCTGGCTAGGCCTGCACACTTTGGTTATTGGATTCTGTAAATCCTGCATGACATGTATGCAATCAAAATCATAGCAACACAAACCCTACAGCTTTTTGAAACAACTTCCTATTCCCAAATCTCTATGGAATTCCATCTCTATGGATTTCATTAAGCAACTTCCTCGGTCCTTGGGATTCATGTCAATACTGGTAATAGTTTGCAGACTCACAAAACAAAGCATCTTCATTCCTATGGTCGACACGATTACTTTGGCTGAACTGGCTAAACTGTTTGTGCTTCATGTCTTTTCAAAACATAGTGTATCAAGTCACATAACATCTGACCATGGAAGTGAATTCATCTCCCACTTCTTCAGGTCACTTGGTAAAGCTCTCAACATGCACTTACACTTCACCTCAGGCTACCATCCAGAAGCTGATGGCCAGACTGAATGTGTAAATCAAACCCTGGAACAGTACCTTTGAGTCTACTGCAACTATCAGCAGGATAACTGGTCCAAAATATTGCCACTAGCTGAGTTTGCCTATAATAATGCTCCCAATGCTACCATGGGTATCTCTCCCTTCTTTGCTAACAAGGGACACCACCTGAACCTCACCATGAACCCCAAATGTGATCTCACCTCCTCTCAAATGTGTGAGTTTGCCATAGAGCTAAATCAACTCTACAAAGCCCTGAAAGAGCAAATAAGTCATGCTCAATCACAGTATCAAATCTTGGCAACTTCCGAAGACTTCCTGCTCCCAATTTTGCGATTGGATCAACTGCATTCATCAAAGCTCAATTCTTCTGCACCACTTGACCCTCTAAGAAGCTGGCAGAGAAATTTCTTAGTGTCAAGTCTACGATATCGAGCTCTGGTTTACTCAGCAATACCAACCGACCAACCCTTACCAATTAAACCTACACACCAGTAACAAGTTGCTCCTCACTAGTATATAGTCTCAGCCTGGTACGTTTGGTACATCATTTGGTTCACCCCTCTTGTCCTATCCCCTCTATCCTTTACCATTCTCTCATCCCACATACTTTTTCTTACTCATTTCCCTTCAGGACGATTGGAATTCACTTATTATTCGGTCACAGCCCTATTGTATTATGTTCGGCCAATTTTCCATTGTTCCATTCTCACCCACTCTCCCATTATTCTATTCTTGGCCATATCTCATTATTCTATTCTCGTTTACATCCCTTATTCTATTCTTGATCATTGTGGACAATACCTCCACATGATTCTTCATACCTTATTGTTCTCCATTCATTATGTCACCCTGCTCCACATCTTGCTTCTTAACCTATATAAGTAGCAAATGTATGTAGATAGTTCTTCACTCTGAATATTAACTTGGTTCATGTTCACTAGTCCTCTCTTTCTGTCTAAAGTCCCTTACTTGGGCTGACACTCTTGGCACCCTCCCAGGTCCTTCTTCTGTCCAAATTAGTGGCATGCAAGGAACAGCAGGGTGCAATGCACGAGTATGTTGAAGCCTAGCCACCTTGATTGGTCTGCAGGACTTGGCTGACCCCCATCCACATTATTGGCATTACCGATACCTAACAGTATATTCAGAGTGACACTGCTTTCCATGCCTTTTCAGTCCTTAAGATTATACCCACATTTACTAGATCATCAACCTGCATCAAAGACAATTGGCTTGCCCCTATGGTTCATCAACGAAGGGAGCGTGAGGCCTCTGGCACTCTACCCCTTCTCATTAGTTACACCTCACCAACAATTGAACTACAGCATCTCGCCTCTCCTTTTGAGCAAGAGCCATGCATTGAAGAGGTAGTCAACGACAACATTGAATATGTAGACAACAACAATGGCAACCAAGAACCCAATCTAGTAGAGGATGAACTCAGCTCAATACACTATGATACAGATGCCAAAACTGAGGAACAGCCTCCACAAAATTGGCAGGCAGACACACCTGAACCTCCTTGTACTCTGGTAGCCACACCTCCTCAACCTGTGGCTGCACCCTGTAAGCCTGTGGCCGCACCTTGTCAGCCTGTGGCTGCACCTCATCAGCCTGTGGCCATACCTCATCAGCCTGTGGCTGTACCTTATCAGCCTGTGGGGCCGCACCTCATCAGCCTGTGGCCACACCTCGTCAGCCTGTGGCCATACCTCATCAGCCTGTGGCTGCACCTCATCCGCCTGTGGCCGCACCTCATTAGCCTGTGGCCGCACCTCCGCAACCCACAGCTGTACCACCTCAGCCTGCAGCTGTACCGCCACAAGCCAGGCAAGCCCCCCAAGCCAGGCCAGGCAGGCTCTGCAAGCCAGGCCACCTCCTAGGGCCAGGGCCCCCATAAACCCAGCCAACAATAAAGGCTGAGAAAAAGGCCAAAGAGATGGCCAACCATTTGGCCAAAGAGGTGGCCAACCATTTGGCCAAAGAGGTGGCCACAAAGAAGGCCAAGGAGGAGGCCGAACGGTTGGCCGCCAAAAAGTCGATGGAGAAGAAGGGGAAGAAGGTCCCCAAGAAGATGACTCGGAAGGTCGTCAAGAGCTCCCAAACAATCTTGGAGCTCTCAACAATAGCAGAAGATGTGCCTCAGCAAGGGGGCTCTTTAGGGGTCGGAACTCAGAGACCAACTCCAGATGTGGAAGAGGGGGGCTTGGGTATGACTGAGTGGGAGAAGCAGCGGATCTATGCGCTCGAGAAGCAACAAGTGCTTCAAATCCTTCAGGGTCAGAAAGCCTGTCAAGTACACGTACCGAGAACCGTCCACTTGGCAATGCTGACCGAGCAACCATTCTATAGCCACGACCAAGTGCCCACGCCACATGCATAACACTTGGTACACTGGCCTTGGCTCGGTACATCCACCATCCACACTCCTTGCCCTCACCCTTTGGTCTGCCTCACCTCGCGACTTCCTGCCCTTGTGTTATCCTCGGGTACAACCCTTATATTATAATCGGGCACTCCTTATTGTTCTACCCTCGGCCACACTCCTATTATCCTATCCTTTATTGTTCTATGCCCGTTTACATTCCTTCATTCTGATTTTACTCGTTGTGGACAATAACCGCATGCCCTGCATACCTTGTTGTTCCACATTCCTTATTCCACATGTCACTTCTTAACCTATATAAGTAGGACATGCATGTACATATTTCCTCATTCTGGGTATCGACTAGGCTTAGGCCCTTCTACCTTTTTCCCCTCTGTAAAGTCCTCGACTTGGGCCAGCATCATCAGCATCCTCCTGAGTACCTGCCTGTTGCAAAACCAGTAGCACACATGGCAAGTAGGGCGCAATGCATGAGTACGTTGAAGCCAATGCCACTACTCTTGGCCTGCAGGACTTGACCATAGTCTGCCCGATCCTTCGACAACACCCCTCGGCAGTACCAAAGTCCATCAGTACCCGAAGCTTGACAAAGCCTGCCAAAATTTGCAGTTGAGGGATGCCAGGGCAGACGGTACTGAGGTGGGTCTTGGACCATTCGAGTCAAGTTGGAGGATGCTGATGATTCTTCATCTGGAATTGTACCAACAGGCATCTGAAGGTGGGGCTGGGGTGGGAGTTTGGAGTCTAGACAGGTGTGCAGGCACTGCGCTCATCGGGGCAACCAATGCATATGGCCCACCTCTGGAAAGGGGACCTCATGCTTTGCTTGCATGGAGCAGAGGGTGAAGTGTGGCACAGAGGAGGATGAAGAGGAGAAGACGGATGACTAGGGCAAGAAAAGGGGTAGAGGGGCTTCAGAAGGTGGAGGTGGCCCACCACCAAAGAAGAGGAAGGTGGAGGTCATAATTGGGGGGTCACCTCAGGATTTGGACACATCCAGGGTGACCCTGAAGGAGGTGGTTGAGGAGCTGTGGGGGTTGAGGTGGGAGGTCCAGGACATCGGGGATGAGAACAAAAGGATCACTGATGCCTTGGTGTACATGAACTAGCTCCGAATGATCGAGCAGGCTTGGTGGTTCAACTGGTCCCAGAACACTGATGATTGGTGGAGAAACATCCTGAGAGAGACCTGGAAGGGGAAGGGGAAAGAGATGGAGAAGGGTAAGGAAAAAAGGGCCAGGAGAAGGACAAGGGGAAGGAGGATGAAGGAGGTGATGAGATTATGAGCAAATTACAGTAGGTTTGAAGAATTTGTAGGCAATCTATGTATTTTATCTCCTCAGTGTAGTCAATAACTGAGTGTATATTCGGAAAATATACCTATGTATTTTATCTTACAAAAAGAATAAAGGGAAAATTAGCCTTAAAGGCTTGTACAATATATTATACGACTCACCTCCTCAGTGTAGTCAATAACTGAGGAGGGAGGCTTGCGCGGGTCGTGTTTCACCCGCATATACCCTGCAACCGGCCCTTGACCCTATCGAAGGTTTGAGCCAGGCTACCGGTTCCAAATCCAGGGAGCTGGCCACGTGCGTCGTGTCGTGCATGGGTAAGCGCCCGTAAGTAGCGTACATAGTAAAGAGTGAATAACTCCCTCAATATTGAGGGTAAAAATACAAATAAAGAAGAGGAAATTTTAGAATTCAAAAGCGCACAGAGTGATACCAAAATCGATATATAAGTACAATATATTGAGATTGGTCTCTCAGGGGTGAGATGCAAGTTTGCACCCAACAGGAGGTCCAAGGGATGATGAGTCAGACCCAGAAGATGCACCAGGGTTGCCAGAGTAGATAAAAATGAATTTTTTTTTTAATTCCCCAAGTTGAGTGAAAAATGTCTAAGTCAGAACCAAGGTGAACTGTGCAAGTCCAAGGTGAGGGAGTCTAGGACATCACCAAGGGGCCTGGTTTGTCAGGGTAATCTCGGTGAAAATTGGAGGCTACTTCAGAGGCATGATCTAGTTTGTTGGCTGGTAGCCAGGATCTTTTGTCTTCAGTGCCTTTGTATCTGGACCATTTGGCTAAGTACTGGAATGGGCATCTGCATCTTCTTCCATTGATTTTCAAGTCAAGGATCTCAGAGATCTTGTATTCAGGTTCTCCGTCAATGATGATTGGAGGCTGGTGTGGAAGTATGCATTTGGGGAAGGTGTTCGGAGTTGATGGTTCAAGCATGGAGATGTGAAAGATGGGATAGATAGCCTCATACAGTTAGGGAGTTGTAGGGTGAAGGAGACAGTTCCTACTTGTGTGATAATTTCAAAATGACCTAGGAATTTCTCTGCTAGCTTTTTAGAGGGCCTTGTAGTTCGGATGTTCTTGGACTTAACAAAGACTTTGTCTCCTATTTTAAAATCTGGAGGGACCACTCGACATGGATCTGTAGATGCTGAGTATTGGATCTGAGCTTTGGATATGGTTGTTTGGAGCTGTTGGTGCAGATTGTCCAAGTCGACGATGAAGTCATGTGCTCAAGAGGAGGCAAGGTCATGTTTGGGGTGAAAGGTGATGTTTGGATGATAGGTCAATAAAAGAATAGCCACAAGGGAGTGGACGAGCATCGATATCAGCATACCAGATGTAACTGCAATCTCAATAGAAACATAGGCTGGTGCAGTCACTATATTTAACCTATATGTAGATTGTACACATGCTGATAGCATTCACAAAGTCTGAGCCAGCTTACAAAAGGAAATGCAGACGAAAACAGCTCAAAGTGGCTGCATGGCAGGAATGATCTGGCTAGGGGATTTTAATAGACATCACCCATGTTGGGACAAAGATCACAATAACCACCTCTTCACCAGAAACAGCCTTGATGCTACCCAAATCCTACTGAATGATATATCTGAATACAACATGCAGATGGCACTTCCTAAAGGGCTACCCACACTTAAGGCAATGTCTACTGGGAACTTAACCTGTACCAATAATGTTTTCATCTCAACAGGACTTTTAGAAAACTTAATTTGGCATTGAAGGGTGAGATTCCTGTTGTTGCATTTGGGGCATTGTTGTATGCAAATTCAGCGATGGGTAGTAGTTCAGACCAATTGTTTTGCTAGTAGTTGCAATACACTCGGAGGTACTGTTCAAGGGTTTGATTCATGTGTTTAGTTTGTCCATCCCCTTCAGGATGATATCCTGAGGTGAAGTGAAGCTTCATGTCCAGGGCTTTGCTGAGGGAATGGAAGAACGAGGAGACAAACTCAGAGCCTCGGTCTAAGGTGACATGTGATGGTACCCCATGTTTTGAGAATACATGTTAGAACAAAGAGTTTGGCGAGGGTTGGGATGGTGATTGTGTCGATGGTGGGGATGAAAAGGGCCTGCTTCATTATGCGGTCTATGATGATGAGGATGGTGTCTTAGCCATCCAAAGTGGGTAGTTTCTCTATGAAGTCCATAGAGATGGAGTTCCATGGTTGTTTGGGGATTGGTAGTTGTTTGAGTAGTCCGTAGGGGCAGTATCTCTGTGGTTTGGACCTCATGCATGTTGTACAAGATTTAACATAGGACTTAATGGAATCTCGGAGCTTGGGCCAGACATAGTCTCTTCATATGTATGAGTTCCAATATCTGATTCTGGCCAAAGTGTCTGGAGATTGGGTGGTGGTGTTTCTCTTGTAAGACTCGGAGTCAGAGGTTTCCATGATCAGGGATGTAGATTCTTTTATCAAGGAGGAGAAGTCCGTCCTTGGAGATGGTCCATCGATCAGTGGGGTTGTCCATTCGGGACGAGGCTGTAGGGTCTTCTTGGAGTGGGGCTCGGATGTCCTTATGGAGTTGTTCTACGTCCATGATCATTGCAGCTCGCATGACTGGAGAGTATAGGGAGGTGGCTCGGAGTGATGATACAAGTTGTTCTATTGTAAAGACTGGTCAGAGGTTGTGTGGATTGATCTTGGCATAGTTGCTTCCCCCCTCTTTAGGGTAGACATCCCATCATCTAGTCAGTGCATCAGGTTTAGCACCAAGGTGACCCGGTCAGAAGTGGATTACCATGTTGAACTGGGAGAGGTATTCAGACCATCAGACCTGCCAACGGGTGAGTAACTTGGTTGTTGAGAAATATTCTAAATTCTTGTGGTTGGTGATGATATCGATTGGGTCTGCTGAACCTTCTAGGTAGTGTCTCCAGGTTTTGAATGCTTCAAAGATGGTCAGTAGTTCCTTGTTGTGTATATTGTAGTTCAATTCCAGGGGGGTAAAGGTTTGCGAGTGGAAGACAATTGGGTGGATGTCATTGTCCATAGGTGATATGGTGGACAGAATTGCTACGAGGGTGTAGTCCAAGGTGTCAGACTCAACAATGAGTTGGGATCTGGGGATCCACTGTGTTAGGATCGGTGCCATAGTGAACGCCTTTTTGAGCATCTTAAAGGATGTTCTGCAATTCTCAGTAAAGTTCCACAGAGTGTCTTTTTGTGTCAGATGGGTTAGCAGAACTGTGATGTCGGAGTAGTTGAAGATGAACTGTCGATAGAAGTTTGCAATGCCAAGGAAAGACTGGATGTCTTTAATCTTTTGGGGTTTGGGCCATTCCTGAATGATTTTGACTTTGTCATTGGCCATGGTCAGGCCATTGGAGGAGAGGATGTATCCAAGGTACTCCACAGTGTCGGTGTGGAAGGAGCATTTATCTGCTTGGGCATATACTATAGGTGGTTCATTCGGAGACATCGGAGGACTTCTTTGACATGGTTTCTATGTTCCTCTAGATTGTCGGAGTAGGTCAAGATGTCATCTAGGTATACTAGTAGGGACAGATCTAGAAGGTTGGAGAAGACATCATTCATGAATCGCTGGAAGGCAGCTGGGGAGTTTGTGAGTCTGAAGAGCATTACACTCCACTTGAAAGATCTGTAGCATGTGTAGGGAATGGCACGGGTCACCCACGGGTCAAATGTGGGTGACCCGCACCTGACCCATGGGAAACCCGAACCCGTCAACCTATGGGTTTTTTCCCATGGGTCGACGGGTGTCGGGTGTGCGGCGCACCCGCATGCCTGCGGCGTGTTCGTGTCGTACATCGTGTTTGCGCCAACACGAACGCACTGTACGCGCATGTGCCAACACAAACACGCAGTACACGGATGCATCAACATGAACACGCCAACATGAACGAGCCGACACGAATGCGCCAACACGAATGCGCCAACACGAACACGCCAACACAAACGTGCCAACACGAACACGCCAACACGAACGTGCTGTACACGTACGCGCCGACACGAATGCATTGTACGCATGCACGTACGGCTCATTGGTGTCGGCACGTGCGTGTCATATGGTGCGGCGCGTGCGTGTCATATGCGTGTGCGGCGCATGTGTGTTGTATGCACATGCGTGTCATACACGCACACGTACGACAGGAGCGAGTGGCCGGTTGGGTGTTGTATGCGTGTGCATGCACGTGTTGTTGACGTGCTGGATTGGGCCGGGTCACGGGTGCTCTGGGCTTGACCCGCACCCGCACCCAAGGGCACCCGACCCGGTGACCCGTGCGGGTTGGCCAAACCCGTGCTATTCCCTAAGCATGTGTGGAAGGCGGTCTTCCATCCATCACCTTCTTGGATACATACTAGGTGGTATGCATGTCGCAGGTCTATCTTGGTGAATATTTTGGCCTTTTGGGGGCTGTCCAGGAGGTCAGAGATTTGGGGAAGTGGGTAGCAATCCTTCTTTATTATCTTGTTTAGTCCACAAAAGTCGATGCATAGGCATAGTGATCCATCTTTTGGGAAAAGAGGTGCCCCCAGGGGAGCATGAGGGTCATATAAACCCTGTGGATATGTTCTCATTCAAAAACTCTCAGAGGGATTTCAGTTCGCTTTCAGAGAGAGAATAGATCAGACCAAATGGGGGTGATGTGCCTTCCTCCAATTTGATCTTGAGGTAGTATGGTCGGTGAGGGGCCAAGGTATTGGCCTAAGTTTTGCTGAACATGTCTTTGAACTTGTGGTATTCATTTGGAACATTTCTCAGGTCTATCGGACCTTCTTTGGGGTCATAGTGGTCAGAGAGGAAGAGTTGGAAGGTTTGTGTACAGGAAAGTCTCTCCAATAAGGACCGGGAGCTGCGCTGCATGTAATTGAACAGGCACCTGCCAAGGCCTCCTCTAAACAATTCTTTTTAGGTCCGATTGAAGAAGAGTGAGGAAATGGAATAAAAGTACGTTCAGAACTCAGAACACCGCAGCACCTGTTTTCCGTCGAAGGGTTCTGGTTCTCGTATTCTGGCGGCCCTCAAAACTCCCAAGCCTGGCCTACACTTCTCATGTTTCATCTTAAGCAGAAATTTGCGCAACCTGATTCAACTGAAAGCCTACGTGAATTCTTAGACGAACACATATCCATGGGTTTCATCCGCCCATCCCGCTCACCACTTCTATTCTTGGACAACGCGCGTTTGGCCTCAAAACGAAAAACAGCCTAGAATGGCATCGTCTAACGAAACATCATCATCAACCACTCATTACTGAGAGCAATGTGCAACGAAGTGCGCGACAGCATTCCCAAACCTTGCACCATGTGATTTTCAATAAGACCTACACCTTTCCTTGCTTCTTGTAACCTTATGCTACCCGATAAACCTATGTTCAGGCCAAGTAGTTTATCGTTTATGGTTTCCTCTTCCATCCTTGATATTCAGGCGAAGGCTGCTGCGTTTACCAAGGCAACCTTGGGTACCACAAGCTGGGGGTTCAGAGAGGATGGAGTTTTGGATGAGCACAGAGTCATAGCTGCTGGCTTGGATGGTACCTGGAGATTAGCTGTGGTCGGAGAGCCGAATGAGATACTGCCCAATATCCAATCAATCAATGGATTGTAGCAGGTGAGCCAGTTATGTCCGAGGACTGCCAAGCAACTAGAATCTAACAGAGTTACATAGAACGTAATAGTGTGTTGCTCCCCTGTCGGGAAGGAGTAACGTATATGACGTACATGCCTTTGCACGTGCCAGTTCCAACCCGGGTTACTATTCAATGAGTGAGCGAGATGAGTTTCATACGGTTCTATACCAAGTGGACACGGAGGTCGATGGCTTTTCAAATCATGGAGTTGGAGGAGCTATCAAAGAGTCGTAGCGGAATCAGAGTGATGTCATAGGTCCAGAGGTGATACTTTGTAGTATAGTTGGAGTCAAGGAGACAATGAGTGGATCCTGAATCTATTAGAGTGTTGATGTAGGTGGTTTTGAGGCTGAGATAGATGGTCAAGGAGTTTGGACTGGAAAGAGCGGATGCATTGAGTCTCATCTCCATTGGTGCATCATTGGGTTCAATGCAGCCCCTAACTGATACTGGAGTCGAAGGGCTGCTTAGAGATTTTTTGACTCCAAGGTATCTTCTACTTTAGAGATCATTCCTCGGTCGTGCTTTCTGCAATAGTAGTTGCACGTCCTTTCATGGTGGCAGAGGTTGATTTAGGACATTGCTTTGCTATGTGACCAGTTCTTCCACAGAAGAGGCAGAGGTTCTGTTCAAAACAATGTTGTTGTTTCTGAGGGGTGAGTTTGCCATCTTTGCCAAGTTTTGTGGTCAGGTCTGAGGTTGTCTTATTTGGAGTCTGGCTGGGGTTCGGAGGCCTGGTGCTCGTACTGGGGGTTGAAGCTGTTGGTACCCTGTTCCTGTCATTTGGACGTTCAGGGACTTTGGATGTGAAGGCTTCCCAAGACATCTCAGAATGCCATTCCCAGTAGCGAGAGTTGATCAACTGAGATAGTCGACGTAGTTGTTGTAGGGAGTCAGGCTTTCCTATGTGGGCAATTTCATCCTTGATCCTATTGGGTAGGCCATTTTAGTACTGGCAGCAGAGTGCAGCATCTCCCTACTGGACTCTAACGGCAAGTCTATTGAATTTGACCATGTACTTTGTGATGCGTTGGTTGTCGCACATTTGGAGGGCTTTGACGTTGGCTTCAGCCTCTCCTTCTAGGTCGTGGGGGCCAAAGTTGGCTTTGAGTTTGGAGATAAATTCCTGGTAGTCGTAGAGCTAGTATGGATCTTCTTTGGAGGAGAGACCTGGTTTGAAGTAGTCCAATGCTGTACCAGTTAGGTACGACAGTACGTAGGTTACTTTGGCACTGTTAGAGTCAAAGGTGTCAGGGTGGTCTTGAAAGTTTAAGGTGCACTGCACCTGGAACTATTGAAGTTTTTTCCTATCGGAGCCATCAAAGGGGTTGGGGTCCCAAATCTTGGTACGAGCAGATGACTTTTTTGAGCCTGACAGATAGTTGGCTAGCATGGTGATGGCTTCTGCCAGGTTTGGTTCTTTATTTGCATTGTCCGAGGGTGGCATAGGGGGTTCTAGGAGGGGGTTTGATGAGTGTTCAGATGGTGGGTCTGGGGCTGGTGGAGGGTTTGGTAGTGTATGGACATTGGGTTCTGCAGCAGGTAAGTTTGGGGTCAAGGATGCACAGCATACCGAAGCTACTCTAATTGCTTAAATGGCTCTGATTTATTCACTACGTCTCATAGACGATCAGGAGTGGGAGTTCAAATATACTGTTAAGTCCAAGGTCACATCAGGTCCGAGCTGACATAAGTTGGTCCGAAGTTGTGTGTTTGAAGTCTTAGAGACTTGGCTTCAACTTGTATGTTGTGTCCTCCTCAATCATCAGTCCCTTATTTCAGAGATTTGGAGATATAGAAGTTCGGAGTTCAGAGGGTGAGTGGGAATACTAAGTCGATATTTGAACTAAGGTATAGTACAGAAGTCTGGAGGTATTTATACATGCAGTCCTTATTGTTAACTAATTAGGAATGTCCAAGAAACAATAAGATGAACGAAGATAGGTTACAAAAGAAATCTACATCTGGTGTTACAATAAGACTATTGTTTGACGAGAAAGGAAAGAGGTCCGAGATCCAAGGTAGTCATTGCTTGTTGGACTTGGAGATAACAAGGTAAGTTTGGACTTGGTTTGGGGTGGGATTCTTTGTAGCACCCTATGTCAGATGTCCAGGATGTCAGAGTTATATCATGGATATAACAATGATGTTTAGGCCATAACAATACTACAGACAGGTGTCAAAGATTAGAATTGTGTTTGATATTATCTTAGTAAACTCACAATCAGCAACTTAATCTATCCATGTATATTCAGTCCTGCTTTCTCATATTCTGGTGCTGGCATCGCCTCTATCAGCAGACCTTGCCAACTCAACACCTTGGTCTCTGGTTTCGATCTAATCACCCACCACTACCAAGGAGTATAATGTCACTTTCCCTCCAATACAAGGTCCATATCTTTGTCGAGAGAAATACATCAAGACTGGAAACAAATCATTATTAGTTAGCATTCTTGCTAATGCATGAGGTTGGATGCCAAGACCTGAACAAACTCACATTTTCTGCTGCAGCTGCAAACAGTGATAAAAATATATTGACCCACCAACAAAAAATGTAGTAATAACATTCAGCCTTCATGTCCATCTCACAGATGTTACACTATTCAAGATTTGTAAGCATTTCACGTTGAGCATTTGATGATCTTGGATAATTTATGCTATGCTTTGCAGCATTGGGGATCTACCATAAATTCACCAAATGAGGCATGGATAATGTTGACATGATCATACTCAGTGGGCAGAAAATAGAAGAGTAAATTAAATGGATATAGATCATGTCTCTACAAGGAGGCAATGCTAGCCGTGGAGAGCCAATTTTGGAGGAGGGGCACAGTGACAAGTATATCATCTCTTGTGGACTTCTCCTCCTTGCTGAGCAGATCATGGAATGCCTTTTTCCTAGTCAGGAGAGGAGCCAGACTGGCAAGCATATCAACTGTGTCAGCTACCTCCTGGGATGCATGTCCCTATGGGTGATACAGTGACTCACAAAACTGGTCCAATGTTTGGCACTTTTCACTTGCTCCAAATTTTATGAACCAAATAAAATCTATAAAATCTGAGAATGTTCTCACAGCTACCCCTGCATCTCAGCTTTTGATTGGTCTCCTCATGTTTATGTAATAATTCTTATTGGTTGAGATATTGCAATTTTTTGACAGTGACTCATTGTACCAGTTTTTTTGCTCTTGTCTAGATGATCAAAAACTCATTATAATTAATATTTGATATATCCCCCCTTTGATCTAAACCCTCCTAGGCATACTCTCAATCAATCCCTGACATACTGAAGGCTCTATCTTGTCCTAAACTTTCTGTATCCTCTCCCAAAGCTCTATCATCCCTCCTGGTGGCTGATTGTACTCTCCAAGCTTCCTCTTCAGATGACTCCACAGATGTCCAATTGGATTAAGATCTGGAGACTATGCTGGCAATGAAAGAACCTCAAAATGGTTGTTTGTAAACCATTCCTTGGCCTTTCTGCAGGTATGCTTTGGATCATTATCCTGTTGAAAAATAATATCAGCAGAAGTTTTACCATAGTGCTCCAGACTAGACTGAATATCCTCCTTCAAAATCTAGACATGGAGATCCCCATCTATCCTTCCATCAATCTTGACAGCATACCCTGGCCCATCCCATGTCATATAGCCCCAAACCATCACAGAACCTCTACCAAATTTTAATGTTCCCTCAACCAGCCTATTACTCAACCCCTCTCCTACCTTCTTCCAAGCCCATTTCTTGCCATCTGACCCTAGCCTATTGACCTTTATCTCATCTGACCACATAACCCTTTTCTAGTCCTCTACATTCCAATGCTGGTAAGCAATAGCAAAATCTAACCTCTCCTTCCTGTGTCTCTGGGAGAGTATAGGTCATTTCTTCTTCACCACAGCCTTTACTCCAGCTTCTTTCAGCTTCCTGCACATAGTTTTAGTAGAAAGAAGTGCATTGATGATATCCTGAAGGGTCTTGGTAACTTGTACTGCATTTTGAGCATTTTGGGAGCTGATAAGGTGGACAGCATGTCAAATATTAGCAGGAGAAAGCTTGGATAGGCATCCTCCAACAGCTTTTGAGAGGTCAGGGCAGTGCTTAGAGCAAAGTCTGTAGATGGTGGCATGGTCTACACCAGTAGAGAGTTGAATATGGGAGGTGAAATAGCCAGCATCAAGCTGAGAAAGGATATAGTCAACTTGATTTTGTTTTGTTTTGGTCTATTTGATCAATGTTAAACTATTTGTGATCACATGACCCAATTATAACTCCAACACAAGTCATGTGACCATACAAACCTAACTATACCTCTGATTGTAATCATACATTTGAAGGCAACAAAACTGGTCCAATGAGTCACTGTCAAAAAATTGCAATATCTCAACCAATAAAGATTATTATATAAACATGAGGAGACCAGTGAAAGCTGAGATGCAGGGGTATCTGTGAGAATATTCTCAGATTTTAGAAATTTTTATTTGGTTCATAAAATTTGGAGCAAATGAAAAGTGCCAAACATTGGACCAGTTTTGTGAATCACTGTATATCACACCAAAGCTTATTTGAATAATCCATCCAACTGTTCAAAGCTCTTGAACTAACTTCAGTGGGCCATGGAGTGCTGGGCCAAAAAATCAGTGCCTGTTCTTGATCTCTACCATTAATTAATGACAAGTGAGTCAAGTGTTACAACCAAGTAATATTTGAGTCATTTCATGAATATATTTACTACTAAAAGTCCAATATCTCCCCCAATCATTCCCCAATCAAGGTGCAACTCTATACCAAGTTTCTATATATCATAAGGTTTTTACACAAATATTCTCATGATTTTAGGAGCAGGTTTTGCATGGCAATGTCTATCTGGCCCTATACTTAGCCCCAAGGGCTGCCTGTCAGGCACTAAGAATGCTGATAATGCATGGGCAGAGTACTATTGCAATAGTACCAACTTTACAATGCTGGTGGGAATTGGCCAAGTCCTGTAAACCAATTGGAGTGGCTTGGCTTTAACATACTTATGTGTTGCACTCTACTTTCCATGCATGCCACTGATTTCAGACAGAAGAGATACCTGGTAAAGTGCCAAGAGTGTTGGCCCAAGTAGAGGACTTCAGACAGGAGGAGGGAAGATAAGAAGGTGTAAGCCAAGTTGATATTCAGAATGAGGAAATATCTACATCCATGTACTACTTATATAGGTTAAGAAGTGAGAGGTAGAATCAGGGTGGCGTAAGATATGGAGAAAAGAATAAGGTATAGAGACCATGTGGAAGTATTGTCTACAATGATCAAGAATAGGACAATGAGATGTAAATGAGAATAGAACAATGAAATATGGCTGAGCATAAAATAATAGGAGTGTGAACAAAAATAGAACAATAGAAAATGGCCAAATATAAAACAATAGGGCCATAACCAAAAATAAGTGAATAGAAAATATACCAAGGTAAAATGGGAAAAGGGGAGGATTGGGAATGGAAGAATAAACAAGGGTAGAAAGGATGGGATGAAGGAAGTGGATCAAATGATGAACCAAATGTACCGAGCCGAGGCCAAGTACTAGTGAAGAATGACTTGTCACTGGTATGTGGGATTAAACGGTAGAGGTCATTCAGTTGGTACTACCAAGTGAACCAAGGCTCGGTATCGTGTACTTGACACTGCCTCACCTGATTTAGGCACATTGGGAAGAGAATAGATTATCAGGTTCTTTTCTATTCAGTTTATTTTCTATTCTATTCTATTTCCATCCTTTCCTCTGTGAAGTTTTCCCCTATTCCATTTGGCCCGCATATATGTGGATGTACCATGCATATTGCCGCATTAGGCCAGCTTCTATCTTCACTCCATGAAGTTCCAACTTACCAATCACTTTCCATTTTTTATAAATACATCAAATATTTACAGTAGAATAACAACAAATAAAAAAGGAATTTTAAAGTCCCTAAAACCCCCTCACACACTGGCAATTTAGCCATACTCAAATATATTCACCTTGTGCTCAACCAAAGGTTAAGTGCCAGACATCGCACTTTCCTATTTAGGACTAAAACACCACAAACTTGTCATACAGCAATCACCGGCTACAGTTGGGTTCCCAACATTATATATTATTATTCTCTATCATTACATATTATATTTGCCTTGTGGGAGAACCAGAATTCTCTAAACCGGTGCTTTGGCCCCCAGTTTCCTGGAACGGCACCTAAGCGGAGGCAAAAGCTGCAAAACCTGGGACTCAGCTCCCAGTAGAATTGCCATAGAGCAATATATTCCCAATCAATAAATATAATAAAAATCATAGGAAAATCCAGGGAATTAATATCCTATTTGTACAACTGACTCTCTGATATTCTAGTGTGGGAAAACCCTAAAGAAACCTTGTCTGCCACCTTCAACTATATCAAGTATGAGTAGGGAACGGCACGGGTCACCCACGGGTCAAATGTGGGTGACCTGCACCCGACCCATGGGAAACCCGAACCTGTCAATCCATGGGTTTTTTCCCATGGGTCGATGGGTGTCGGGTGCGCGCCGCACCCGCATGCATGTGGCACGTACGGCACATACAGCACATACGACGCATACGGTGCGTGTGGCGCATATGACGCATACGGCACGTACGACTCGTATGGCGTGTTTGTCGCATTCATGGTGTCGCGTGCGCGTATGGCATGTTCGTCGCATTCATGGTGTCGCGTGCGCGTATGGCACTTTCATCATGTTTGGGGCGTCGCGTTCGTGTCAGCGCATGTACGTACATGTAAGTTGCATTCGTGTCGGAGTTGACACCCCAGGTTGGGCCCGGGTCACAGGTGCTCGTGGCTTGACCTGCACCCACACCCAAGGACACCCAACCCGGTGACCTGTGCGGGTTGGCCTGACCCATGCATTTCCCTAAGTATGAGAACAGCCCAGAGGAAGCTAGAGTAATCAGTGTTAAAACTAAGCGCAGATGGAATTCAGTCAATGATAAGGAAGATGTTGAAGATTGTGACGGCAATCCGGCCACGCATGAACCGGATGAAGGCGGCTAAGATCCGCCGTAGCGGATCTATGGGACCTGGGTGTAACGACATCCTGCTTAGACATGGATGATGCAGTAAAGGTACAGGCTTAGTACGCAAATTAATAATATTCAATTTCTAGAACTATATATATAGCGAGTAGTTAGATCTGAATGTAACAACTTCTCGAGAGATTAAATCTCATTAATATTCCCTCGATCTACAGGTTATGGGCCCCGGCCGTAACTGATCAAATCTATTACACTCCACACTGTCTACTATGTCTATTACATTGAACGCTTACAAGGTCGACCCCTTGAATGGGGACAATTATATTACATGGCGACGGCGCCTAGAATGGGTCTTAGAAGATCTAGATCTATGGGCGATAACCGACGGATCGGAGACGGAACCACAGCCGATAGATGCCAGGGCGCCTACCAAGGCGGAACAGACCGCGATCGCTGAATGGAAAAAGAAAGATAAAAAAGCGCAAAAGGAGATCTGTCTTAGAATATCCGATGAGTATTTGGTATATATTGATCAAGATACTACTGCTACAAAAATATGGAGCAGACTGCATGGGATCTTTGAATCTAAAGCGGCGATCGGCATCGTTAATATCCGCCGGGAATTTTTCCGGACAATGGCTGTGGATGGCGCTAACATGGATGAGTACATCCGGAAGATGTGCAGGCTATACCAACAACTGAATGCCAGGGGTCAATTAATTTCCAACGATGACTTCAGCAATACATTGCTCACTTCATTACCGGACACCTGGGCCACATTCATAACTACGATCAATGCAATTGGGCCGGCAATCAACTCCGAAACATTGATCGCCAGGATCCTGGATGAAGATCGATTGCGGAGCGCCAGTACTATTAAACAGACAGCGCTTAAGGCACAATATAACCCCAGTAACAGGTGCAAAAGCAGAGATAGAGCATCCGGCGCTACCAAAGGGAATTGCCGGAATTGTGGCAAAAAGGGGCATTACATAAAGGATTGCTGGGTAAAAGGGGGCGGCAAAGAAGGCCAGGCACCCAAATGGTTTAAGGAGCTGAAAGATCGGGACTCTGCCAAGCAATCTAAGGAAGAAGATTTAGCTTTCATGGCCTATATTAAGGAGGTCACACCAGCGGCAATCTCGGCATCAGATTGGCTGGCCAATACAGCCTCAACAACGCACATCGCACGTAATAAAGAAGATTTTATTACATACATGGAGGAAAAGTTGGAAAATGATGGGATCGTACCAGGAAATTCCCTAATAACTCGAGGGCAAGGGACAATTGCGATCAAATTCAAAATAAACGACAAAATATATCCTACAAAACTGCACGACGTTAAGCATGCACCGGACTCCCCAAACAATATTATTAGCATTGGGTGGCTAACCGATCACAGTCACACAGCTAAATTTACATCTTCAGGGGTCGAGTTCATTTCCGCCAAAGGCACTATATTTGCGATCGGACGGAAGCAAAACCGACTTTACCAGATGCACGTGATTACCAAATCTCCGGGTCAGGCACAGGACTTTGCAGCTGTAACCAAGGGACGAACTTTAGATAAATGGCACCGGGTACTCGGCCATATTAATATCTATACTATCCAGGCACTTCACAAGAATCAATTGGTCACAGGGCTAACGATCGACGACACACAAGCGCCGACTCAATGTATGGCATGTATTCAAGGCAAGTGCCATGTGGAGCCGTTCCCCAAGGAATCACATGAACGGGTCCAGGAGATTGGCGACCTCATGGTATCCAATGTGTGGGGCCCGGCTCAAGTAGAAGGTTCAGGGCGCGAGTGCTACTTCTTTACATACATGGATTACAAAACCAGGTACACCAAGATCTATTTCAGACCGACCAAAGACCTGGTCACAATTAATTTCCCACAATATAAGGAGTTCCTGGAGATACAAACCGGTAAAAAGGTCAAAAGAATTAGGACTGACAATGGTGGAGAATATGTTAACAAAAAATTCCAAGATTATTGCGCACAAAATGGAATTATTATGGAAACTACAGCTCCATACTCACTGGCCCAGAACGGCATTGCCGAGCAGATCAATCGGACTCTATTAGAGCACGCACGCATTATGATATTCACTAAAGATCTACCCAAAATCTTATGGCCCGAGGCAGTGGCGTACTCAAATTATATTAAGAACAGGGTACCTACCCGGGCGCTTGGGACAGAAATTACTCCGTATGAAGCATTTTTCGGTAAAAAGGCTGATGTGTCAAGGTTAGAAGAATTCGGCATGCATTGCTAGGTCATGGTACCGGATCAGAGGAGATCTAAATTAGATTCAAAAGCTGAAGAACATCTATTCGTCGGGATAGCGGAACACTCAAAAGCATGGAGATATTATAATAAAAAATCAAGGCAAATTCAAATCTCCAGGAACATTACTTTTGACAGTTCAGATAACAGACTTTATTCAATCCCGAACAAAGACGAGGACGTGCTGCTCGAGGGGGAGACTACACCATGCGAGCGATCACCTGACCCACCTGCATCCACCTCAAATGACGATATACAGATGCCAGAACAAGCACCAGCACCGGAAGTACGGCGCAGTACCCAAAAGACCGGCAGGCCAGACTACTGGCTCCTCCATTCAGGGGATCCAGCCATGCGTCCCGATCAGGCGCTTATCAGCCGGGAAATAGTCATGGAACCGGAGAATTACGTAGAAGCAATCACGCGGATCGACTCACCGATCTGGCATGAGGCCATGATTAATGAAATGAATCAACACGATGAAATAGGCACATGGGATTATGTTGAGCTACCGGCAGGACGGACAGCGATCGGCTGCCGATGGGTATATCGACGGATCTAATACAGATGTAATTTCCGCCTATGTTGACGATCTTGGGCTATTTTCAAATAGCCGAAGAGGGATGGAACGTACCAAGAAGGAATTGAATGCCAAATTCAACATGACGGACTTGGGAGAAATGAAGAAAATTTTAGGAATAAGGGTTGAAAGGGACAGGAAAGCAGGAACACTCAAGATCTCTCAAGATGTGTATATTGACAAGTTGCTCATTCGATTCCGCATGCAAGACGCCAACCCCGCGTCAACACCCCTCAATAAAAATATGAAATTAACTACCCCAGAAGAGGCGATGAGTTCACTGGAAATTCCATATGCCAAGGCGATCGGTTCATTAATGTACGCAGCGCTTGGCACCCGTCCCAATATATCCTTCGCAGTCCAACACCTCAGCCAATTTACTACGTCATACGGGCCGGAATACTGGACGGCAATCAAACACATGCTCCGCTACCTTAAAGGAACACGTGATCACGGCATTACATACAGATGGAGTGCCGGCCTCAATTTAGAGGTATTCACCAATGCTGATTATGCAAATAGACCAGATGCATTATCTATAGGCGGCTATACAGCCATATTCGGAGGAGGCGCGATCGCATGGAGCTCAAAGAAACAGAGAATGATCGCGTTATCAACTACGGAAGCAGAATGCATAGCAATGACTGAGAGGGCCAAACAAATTGTCTGGCTTAGAAGATTCCTTCAAGATCTCGGAATAGATCAGACCACACCCACATCTATGCGATTGGACAACTTAAGCGCCATCACACTTTCCCACGACACCACTTATCACATGCGGACCAAACACATCAACGTGGCTTATCATTTCATTCGCGAACGGGTGGCCTCTAACCAGGTAACACTCACTTACGTTAGATCCAGGGACAATCTCACGGATTTAATGACCAAGGCACTGGATGTACACCAACACCGATATTTATCCGGCGGATTAGGTTTTCAGGCGTGGCCCGAATTGAGGGGGAGTGTTGAAGATTGTGACGGCAATCCGGCCACGCATGAACCAGATGAAGGCGGCTAAGATCCGCCGTAGTGGATCTACGGGACCCGGGTGTAACGACATCTGGCTTAGACATGGATGACGCAGTAAAGGTACAGGCTTAGTACGCAAATTAATAATATTCAATTTCTAGAACTATATATATAGCGAGTAGTTAGATCTGAATGTAACAACTTCTCGAGAGATTAAATCTCATTAATATTCCCTCGATCTACAGAAGACTCCATTTTCATACTATGATAAGTACCTAAGCGCAGATGGAACTTGAATAACAAATAGAGGTTAGTTTTGAACATAGAAATAATGGGGGTGGAACAAGTACTCACTTCAGTCAACGATAAGGAAGACTGAAGTGATAGGGAATCGAAATGTACTACTTATAGTCCGTGTCTAAACAATGGAAATGAAAAGCTTTTTTGTTTTACCGCCCACTCGGTCAGGCCACACCGAACCAGACAATCCACACGGCATAGCTACTCCAACAAGCTTCGCGTCCTAGAGAGATATGCGAATGGAGGTGATGAAACTGAACTATATCGCGATCAAGCCTCATGTGTACGCTTGATCTTCACAATCAGAAATTTTAGGAAAACAATAATATGTTTTCAGCATTATATGATTTATTGGAAAGCAAATTAGGGCTGGACAGGATTAAGATCTACAATAACAACCTGGCCCGAACTATATCCAAAACTTGCTTTGGATTTAGAGAATGAATGTGTGAAATAGCCACGAAACTCAGGGGGGAAATAGCAAGGTACGAACGGAGGGTCTGTAAGAATCCAGTCCTTATTGAAAGATACGGACACAAGATGCTCGTCTGGGGCAACGATTTGAAATTCACCTGGGAAGATGTGGGTAACTCGACTTCCGTCTGGCAATGCGATGGATGCGGATTCGGCCAATGGGGTCGATTCACCGGTGATGAAATTCCAGATATGCACTGAATGATATAATGAACCCAAGACAACTCGCTTTCCACCAAACAAGAAGGCAACTGATGTCACCCCATAACGATGTCCCTGGAGTATATGCTCTGCTATCCCGGTAGTCGTATTCCATATCCGGACTGAGCCGTCTTCCGAGCCAGACACAACATGTGCACCATCAGCCGAGAAACCAACACACGGAACGGTATCTGGATGTCCCTCAAGTATGTGCTCAACCTTCCATGTCGTGGCATCCCAAATCCGGACAGAATGGTCCTTTGAAACAGAAACCACACGTGTCCCATGAGGTGAAAATGCAACGCACCACACCCAATCTGAATGGCCCTTCAGCGTGTGCTTTAACTTGCCTGTAGCCACACTCCATATCCGCACTGACTTGTCGTCCGAACCAGAAGCGATTCTCTTTCCATCAGGGGAGAAGGCCACACAATTCACATCACCAGCATGCCCCTCGAGCACACGCTCCACCTCTCCGGTGCTGGCATTCCAGACCCTAATCGAGTTGTCTGCTGACCCAGAAACGACCCGTGCGCCATCGGGCGAGAATGCTATTGAGTACACCTCACTGGAATGTCCCATCAGTGGGCGATTTCTCTTGCCCTGAATCCCATGTAAAACATGGGATATCTTGGATGAGATGCGTCTTCTTTCACGTGAGACTGTGCCTGATCCGCGGTCTGTCTCCAATTCGCTGACATTCCAAATCCGGACAGAGCAATCCTCCGACCCAGAGACGATGCGCTTCCCGTCACAAGAGAATGCAACAGACCTGACTGCACTGGCATGGCCCTTCAGCACGTGGTCTAATCTTCCAGTCCCCGCATTCCAGATGCCGATCGAAGAGTCAGCGAAGCCAGCCACGATCCGTGTCCCGTCACGCGAGAAGGCAACAGACCATGCCACACTGGGATGACTTTCCAGTATGTGCTCCATCTCCCCGCTGGTAGCATTCCAGATACGGACTGACTCGGAACTAGACACAACACGTGACCCGTCGGGGGAGAAAGCGACAGACGACACCCAATGTGAATGACCCTGCAATATGCGCTCTATCTCCCCCTTTGCTCCATTCCAGATTCGCACTGTCTTATCATCCGACCCAGACACGACACGTGTTCCATCGGGCGAGAAAGCCATAGACCGCACCCAATCGGAATGCCCCTCTAGTTCCCGCTCTTTCTGCATGGCACCCGCACTCCAGATCCGGATGGACTTCCACGACCCAGACACAACACGCATCCCGTCAGGGGAGAGAGCCACAGACAGCACTGCATCCGAATGTCCCTCATATATGTGCACAGTCTCTGCTGTATTTGCATCCCAGATCCGCACTGACGCGTCACCCGAACCAGACACGACACGTGTCCCATCACCCGAGATGGCAATACATTGCACCCAGTGTGAATGCCCCACCAGTATGCGTTCCAACTCGCCCGTAGCCGCGTCCCAAATACGAACAGACTTGTCCTCTGACCCAGATACAACTCGGCTGCCGACACTAGAGAACATCACAGAGGTTACGTCTGCACGGTGTCGCATTACATGTTCAGATATTAGCCCCCATGAATCTGCCAGACCCACGACGACTTTAGCTTGAGGTCCGCTGCATAAGGATGTCGCATATTTCTGTCGGAGTAGGGATTGCTTAGGAATCCATGTCAACGCCGAGCGATAGGTGTTGAGGCAGTGGTGGCTTATGGCCTCGGAACCCAACTGGAGGCATCGACGAGCATCATCGAACAGGAACCCGTGATTATTGTGCATTATCGAACATTTCTGCCAAATTGGTGAGCCATAATTCATCTCCAACCGGTGAACTCACTGATATTGCCTCTTTTGCCTGGCGCAGGGACTTGACACCGGATTCTAGCTCGCCAAAGGCACTCAGGCACTCGAACCAGTGCAAGAGATGGTTATCGGCGAATTCAAAAACAGCATCGAGCATCGTTGACGATTCAGCAGGGAACAACGCTTCTAGAAAATGAAATGCCCAATGCACACACGAGTATTGGAGGGCCTCCGGAATGACACCAGGATTTGTGATTTCATGGGGGAGTATCCCAATATTGCCTACAACCAGCTCACAAATATTACGACGAAGCGACTTATTCATATGTCCAAGAGAGTTGATGGCCAATTTATGGTGTGCATCCGATACATCTACCCTGTGTGCTGGGCAACGCTTGGGATCGACAATAAACTCACGGAATGAGGCATGAAAGATGTTGACCAGTCCATCATTGGTGGAGGGAATATGGATCACCGAACGAAATCCAGATAGGTCAATCTGAACCTGATCACATGTCTTCTCTAACAAGGAAGCAAGCCCAGCGATGGTCAATGGGGTTTGAACACAGACCAACGCGGCAAGCAAATCCTGCCTCGCCATCTTTTCTTTGTCCATCAGCAGATTCCTGAATGCCCCGTCCATAATCAAATTGTAGAAGCTGTCCAGAGACGGGAGAGGCAACGCCGAGCGTGTGAGTTCAGTGATACGCGCCCTGGGATTTATGTTTGTGTCGTCAATATACCGCACGGCGGTGGCAGCGTATATGAATAATCCATCTGATTGGTCAAGAAGACTTTTTACCTCCGATTCTGCTGGCCAGGGGAGGTTAGGCTCAGAATTTCTATGCTTGGTTGCTATTTTGGACAGTGATGATCTCAAGTATGTTTCAATATCCATTTGTTCATGGTCTGTTAATGATCCTGTATGAAGTGAAAATTCTTGAAGAGAAGGTGCAGGACTATGAAGGAAGGATGTGGTGATCCAGGTCTCAGGTCGGCTTGTGATGAAGAACTTCAGAGGTAGGTCCACTATGCCATTGAAGATTGTCTGTATCAATAGTTCTACTCTCCTAGGTTCTGAGCATTCATCCAAAGCATCTATAACAACAACATGAGCAAGTAGATGTTGGCTTTCTGCAAGAAGCTTAATGGGCTCTATCACCAGAGTCTTGAACTGGTCAGAAAGTGAGTTGAGGTCAGCCACATCAGGTGTGTTCTTGAGGAGATCTTGCAGGACTGCTTGGATCCTGGGATTAGATCGAGCAAGCATATTGGCAATTGTAGGAATGATCCGTGTTGCATCAGCTAATGCTAAGCTTGAGCGGGAACAGAAAAAACTGGCTCCAAGGATCTTCTGCTCATTCAA
>QLPI01004493.1:0-12299 GCA_003314275.1 Chroogomphus rutilus | reverse complement strand
AGTACTTGGTATTGCCCCCCTTGGCCTTAATTACTGCCTCAAGTCTTCTAGGCATACTCTCTGTATCAAATTCTGACACACCTCTGGTGGTATGTTATTCTATACCTCCTCTACTCCCTCCCAAATTTGCCAAACTCCCTTGGGTGGTGTTGGATATTCCTTAAGCCTGTTTTTTGCATGATCCCAGAGGTGCTCAATAGGATTCAGGTCTGGAGACTGTACAGGCCAGTCAAGGAAAGTGATATTGTTGTTTTCCATCCAGTTCTTGGCCTTCTTTGACTTGTGCTTTGGGTCATTGTCCTGTTGAAAAATTACCTGTTCCTTAGGAATTCCGCTTTCCTCTAGGCTGGGTAGCAGGTGGTCCTCCAAAATGGATATAAACTGATCAGCATCCATCTTCCCCTCAATCTCTGCAAGCTCGCCAACACCATTCCATCCCATACACCCCCATACTATAATGTTTCCCCCTCCAAACTTGACTGTCCCCTGTACCTCTCTCTCAATCAACCCCTCCCCCATCTGTTTCCAGACCCACTGCCTCCCATCTGACCCAAACCTGTTGATTTTGGTCTCATCTGACCAATGACCCTCTTCCGGTCCTCTACAGTCCTCTCTCTATGCTTTAAAGCAAAGGCCACCCTCAGCTGTCTATGCCTTGCACTGAGGAAGGGCTTTTTCTTCTTTACCACAGCCTTGAATGAATGTTTCCTGAGGAGTCTTCTGACTGTTTCTGAGGAGACTGGGTGGGGGATAATTGTATTGATGTGTTTGGTGACCTGAGTAGCATTGGCAGCTCTGCCAGTAGCAATTTGTGATAAAATAGAATGTTGATCTCTAGAGGAAAGCTTGGGGGGATGACTTCCAGAGGAGCAGGACTGGTTGAGATGGAGAGTTCTGAGAGTCCTGGATACTGTAGACTGGCTAAGGCCAAGTCTTGAGGCAATAGTGTGAGTGGAATGACTATGAGAGGCCAAGGAGAGGATGTTTTCTTTTTGAGCAGAGGAAGTGGGGTGCATTGGAGTGTAGTGAAGTTCTAGACATACATGTTGGAGGGGATTAAATACCTTAATTTGAGTTCTCATGAAAGATAAGGTTACCATAGTAATCATCTATCAAGGGTTGCATATTATATAATAGATGGAGCATCAGATTCTGATTGTTCTGACACCATCTCACAAAACTGAGTCAATAGGCCCTTGATTTAAATTGCCCATATCTTCATATCCCCTGATCGGAACTACATAATTTTTTAATGGTTGTATAGCCCTGATCAGGTGCTTTCTCCTATTCACCAACACCTTTTTCATATATGTTTTAAATTAAAAGCTATTCAATGAATAGTCCAAAAGCACCAAACATTGACTCAGTTTTGTGAGTCACTGTATATACTTGTCTTTAGCATCCATATTGACAAGCCCCAAAGGCCATTGTTGCTCTCTGTGTGTCACAGTTAAGAGTCTCTAGACCTTGCCTGCCAACACAACCATTGTTTTATAGTCATGCATTCCCTATTGTCCTATCCTTGGCTACATTCCTATTATTCTATTTTTATTGTTCTACCCCCATTTGCATTCCTTCATTCTAATTTTAATCATTGTAGACAATACTCCCACATACTCTGCATGCCTTATTGTTCCACATTCCTTATTCCACATGTCCTTTCTTAAACTATATAAGTAGGGCATGCATGTACATACTTCCTCATTCTGGGTATCAACTAGGCTTAGGCCCCTTGTCTCCTCCTTCCTCTGTAAAGTCCTCCACTTGGGCCAGCACTTTTGGCACCCCCCAAGTACTTCCTCTGTCCCAAATTGGTGGCACGCATGGCAAGTAGGGTGTAATACATGAGTACATTGAAGCCAAAGCCACTACTTCTGGCCTGCAGGACTTGGCCATTCCCCATCTGCATCTTTGGCATTACTGAAGTTTGACAGCTTGACAATGTCTTGCACCACCCTGATTCTACATCTTACTTCTTAACCTATATAAGTAGTACATGGATGTAGATGTTTCCTCATTCTGAATATTGACTTGGTTTATACCTTGTTGTCTGTAGGGTGCATAAATGCATCTCACCCCTGAGAGGTCAAACTCAATATATTTGATTTTCTTATCAATTTTGGTACCATCTTGTGCGCAATTCATTTCTAAAATTTTTGATATATTTTCTGTATTTTTATCCTCAAAGTTGAGGAAGCTATTGTATTACTATCTGTACGATACTTACGGGTACCTGCCCACGCATGACGTGCGTGGCCAGCTCCCTGGATGGGAACCGGCAACCTGGCTCAAACCTTTGATAGGGGCAAGGGCCGGTTGCAAAGTATTTGCGGGTAAAACACAACCCACGCATGCCTCCCTCCTCAGTGATTGACTACACTGAGGAGGTGAGTTGTATAGTATTATATACAGAGCCTCACGAATGATTTTTCTTTTTATTCTTTCTACAAGATATTAAATTAGGTATATTTTCTGAATATACAGATAGTGGTTGACTACACTGAGGAGATATTAAATTAGATATTAAATTAGACTGCCAGAGAAATCTTCAATCCTACTGCATATTTGCTCATAATCTCATCATTGTCTTCCCTCCTCCCATCTGAAGTCCTCTACTTGGGCCAACACTCTTGGCACTCTCTCGAGTATCTCTTCTGTCTGAAATTCTGTCCCTAATTTTGGAAAGTCAGAAAGTTTACTGGAACTGAATCGGAAACTATAATGCAGAATTAAGTTGATATTCATACTGGCGAATAGTCCAGTCAACTGATGTCTTATATACATGTATCTAGTCTTTGTACTATCTTTTGCCAAGTAAAGACAAGTAGGGAATAGCATGGGTTTGGCCAACCCACATGGGTCACTGGGTCAGGTGCCCTTGGGTGCGGGTGCAGGTCAAGCCCAGAGCACCCGTGACCCAGCCCAACCCGGTGCATCAACCATGTATGCGTGCGCATGCACACATATGACACACAACCGGCCACTCACTCCTGTCATACGTGTGTGCATACGACACGCACATGCATACAACACACATGTGCTGCATATGCATATGACACACATGCACCACACGCATATATGACACACACATGCCGCACCATATGATACTCATGTGCCAACTCCAACGAGCTGTACATGCACACATACAGTGCATTTGTATCGATGTATGCACATACAGCATGTTTGTACGTGTGCATACAACATGTCCATGTCGGCGTGTTCATGTCGGCATGTTTGTGTCAGCATGTTTGTGTTACGTGTTTGTGCTGGTGTGTTTGTGTCGGTGTGTTTGTGTCGGTGTGTTTGTGTCGGTGTGTTTGTGTCAGTGTGTTCATGTTAGTGTGTTCATGTTGGCACATCCATGTACTGTGCGTTTGTGTTGGCACATTTGTGTTGGCACGTTTGTGTTGGCACAAACGCGAATATGACACGAACATGATGCAGGCGTGCAGGTGTGCCACGCACCCGACACCCATCGACCCATGGGAAAAAACCCATGGGTTGACAGGTTCGGGTTTCCCATGGGTTAGGTGTAGGTCACCCACATTTGACCCATGGGTGACCCATGCCATTCCCTAAAGACAAGGGGGGGAGAGAGTACAAGGGGCAATACAGAACGAAGAACAAGGGAGTGAGGTGCGCGATGATCCTGCGCATCGTTTATAAAAGGAGCTGAATCTTGGTCTTGGAATCTTGGAGGCTCAGGTTTACGGAAATTGGGTTGATACAATGGAATTCGTGGAAAACAATTGTTTCAGGCTTCTAGCAGTCGGAAAGTCCTGGAAAAGGTACAGGTGGTTGGAGAGACTAATAGGGGTTTATTAGGGGCAGGGGCCATAACAGGGGACTAATGTGGGTTTATTGGAGGCATGGGCCATAACAGTATTCCCCTACTAAGACTGAGCCCTCAAGGTCCTAAGCTTATTCATGTTATGAATTGAGCGGTAAGAGAAGTGGGAATATTTTTAGGTGTATTGGAATGTAATGGGCATTTTCCAAGCACTCATAGTCCCTTACACTATACAGGTGGTTACCTTCCCTATGGTGTTCCCCGCTCTTACCCATGTCAAGTGGTGATCAGGACTTTGAAGTAGAATTCCTAGAGCAGGCCCAGATCCTTCAGGCCCAGTGTAAAGGAAAGATGTGCCAGTTGCAGGATGTCAAGCTGTCAAGCTTCCGTAATGCCAAAGATATGGATGGGTAATGTTATATCCACGATATAACTCTGATATCCCGGACATCCGACATAGGGCACTATGTTAAGTCCGCGTGTCAGGCGCTTAGCTAGCACCTCCGAAGGTGTTATCCCGGTCCGCGTGAAGGTCCGTGACGGGGCCGAGGACCGAGACGGAAGTCGGACGGGCTACGGACGGGGAACGGAGGCGCCGGGGATCCAGGGTAGGTCGCGGAATGGTTCAATCCGGTCACTGAGGTGTTCGAGGTCGAAGGGACTTGGCTTCAACTTATGTGTTGCGCCCTCCTCGATCGTCTGTCCCTAACTTCGGAAAGGAGACGGGAGTTTACCGGAAATGAATCGGAAACTAGAGGGTAGACTAAGTCGATATTCGTACTAGCGAACAGTCTAGTCGACTGTGAGACTATATACATGTAACGTTCTTGTACTATCTTTAGCCGGTCATAAAACAAGGGAAAGGGAAGTACAAGGGGTCGATATGGGAGAGAATAAGGGAGTGAGGTACGCGGTAGTCCTGCGCGTCGGTTATCAAAGTATTGAGTCCTCGGTCGGGAGCGGACTCGGGAACGGTGTCTCGGTCGGACGGAAACGCGGTGTCTCGGATGGGCATGACAGGGGCAGGATCCATGGAGCGGTCTTTCGTCCTTTCGGTCGGAAGGTCTCGGAAGCGGGTGGTTGTGGGGGTTAGTGTGGGTTTGTTGAGAGTACGGGCCATAACACACTACGAGAAAGCCCTACTCCGAACCAAGTCCGAACCCACATTCCCACCTCTGACCCCGACCAGCATCGTTACCCTCAGACCTCGGACATCTTCCTTTTTGTTGAACAATAGTCTTATTGTAACACCAAATGTATATTCTTCTTGTACTCTGTTTTCGTTCGTCTTATTGTTCTCTTGATCATTCCTAATTAGTTACAATAAGGATTGCATGTATAAATACCTCCAGACTTCTGTACTATACCTTAGTTCGAATATCGATTTGTATTCCCACTCACTCTTGAACTCCGAAAACTTATCTTCTCCAAACCTCCGAAATAAAGGACTGATGATCAAGGAGGGCGCAACATTAAAGTTGAAGCCAAGTCCTTACGACTCCGAACACACGACTTGGACCGACTTACATCAGCTCAGACCTGACGTGAACTCGGACGCTAACAGGTAATGGCCAAGTCCTGCAGGCCGGAAGTAGTGGCTTTGGCTTCAACATACTCATGCATTGCACCCTACTTGCCATGCGTGCCACCAATTTGGGATGAAGAAAATACTCGGGGGGTGCCAAAAGTACCGGCCTGAGTAGAGGACTTTACAGAGGAAAGAGGAGACAAGGGGCCTAAGCCTAGTTGATACCCAGAATGAGGAAGTATGTACATGCATGCCCTACTTATATAGTTTAAGAAGTGACATGTTGAATAAGGAATGTAGAACAATAAGGTATACCGAGCATGTGGGAGTATTGTCCACAATGAGTAAAATTAGAATGAAGGAATACAAACTGGGATAGAACAATAAAAATAGAATAATAGGAATGTGGCCAAGGATAGGACAATAGGGAGTGCCCGACTATAAAACAATAGGGTTGTGGCCAAGGATAAAACAAGGACAGGATGTCCTGAGGTGAGGCAGATCAAGGAATAAGGAGTAGGCATGGTGGGATTAATGGATGGTGAATGGCATAGAGTAGATGAGGGATGGGAACAAGGCATGTGGATGGTGGATGTGCCGAGCCGAGACTGGCATACTAAGTGACTTGCATGCAGCATGGGCACTTGTACATGGATGTAGTCTGACTGCTCAGTCGGCACTGCTGAATTACCAGAATCTTGGTACATGTACTTGACACAGGAGGTGAAAAGGTATTAAATCCGCATGTCGGTGCTTAGCTAGAGACTTCCAGAAGGATTTTCAGAGGGTTCCGAATGGTTTCCAAAGGGGGGGGTTCATATTTTAGGGGTGGAGGGACTAAGGGTCGGAATCAGGATTGGAATCGGAGCGGGGATGCAAGTTGGGAACACCAGGGGTCTTGGGACTGTTCACGGTATAGGGTGGTATGAGTGGTTCGAGGTCGCAGGGACTTGGCTTGTTAAGTCCGCGTGTCAGGCGCTTAGCTAGTACTTCCGAAGGGGTTATCCGGGTTAGCGTGAAGGTCTGTAACGGGGCCGAGGACCGAGACGGAAGTCGGACAGACTACAGACGGGAACGGAGGCACCGGGAACTTAGGGTAGGTCGCGGAATAGTTCAATCTGGTCACTGAGGTGTTCGAGGTCGAAGGGACTCGGCTTCAACTCATGTGTTGCGCCCTCCTCGATCGTCTGTCCCTAATTTCGGAAGGAGGCGGAGTTTACCGGAAATGAATTGGAAACTGGTGGGAGACTAAATCGATATTCATACTGGCGAACAGTCCAGTCGTCTGTCAGACTATATACATGTGGCTTATCCTTGTACTATTTTTGCTGGTCATAAAACAAGAAGAAAGGGAGTACAAGGGGTCAATAGTGAGGAAGAACAAGGGGGTAAGGTACGCGATAAACTAGCACGTCGGTTATTAAGATGCGGAAATAGGTTGCGGGAATCGGGATCAGATTAGTGGTGGTTCGGACGGATGTTACGGGAACGGGAGCGGGAACGGGAATGGGAACGGGTCCATGCTTCGATGGTCGGGGAGGATTCGGAAACGGGGGTGGGTGATTGTGGGGGTTGGTGTGGGTTTGTTGGAGGCATGGGGCGTAACATGGCTTCAACTTATGTGTTGTGCCCTCCTCAATCGTTTGTCCCTAATTTCAGAGAGTCAGAAAGTTTACCGGAACTTAATCAGAAACTATGACACAGAATTAAGTCGATATTTGTACTGGCGAATAGTCCAGTCGACTGGTGACTTATATACATGTATCTAGTCTTGTACTATCTTTTACTGAGTAAAGACAAGGGGGAAAGGGAGTACAAGGGGCAATATAAAACAAAGAACAAAGGAGTGAGGTACGCGATGATCCTGTACGTCATCTATCAAAGGAGCGGAACCTTGACTTTGGAATCTTTGGAGGTTCGGAAACACGGAACCTTGGAATAGTGCATCAGGGATCTGGAAATCAGTTATTCAGACTTTGAGCAATCGGAAAGGTCCCAGAAACAGTGCAGGTGGTTGTGGGGTTTAATGTAAGTTTGTTTGGTGGCATGGGCCATAACAGTATCCCTCCACCCGGACTGAGCCCTCAAGGTCCTAAGCTTAATCTTGCTGTGAATTGAGCGGAGAAGAGCATGGGACTATTTTTAGGCATATTGGGGTGTAATAGGTGTTTTTTCCAAAGTGCCCATCGGATGCATATATAAGGAGGTTTTTTTCTCCTTTCCTGAGTTCCTTTCTGTCCCTAACCATGTCTGGATTCGAACAGGACATCAAAGCGGAGGTTTCAGTGCAGGTACACACCTTCAAGGCTAAGTGTGCAAAGGAGATTTGCTCGATGAGGGTGGAGGGGGCACGGAAGTTGGAAGCTGCTCTGGATGTCAGAAAAGATCTGAGGGGCAAAGTCCGAAGGTCGGGGGAGAAACCAAAGGGGGTGGATCAGAGGGGGAGGGGGGAGGGGAAGAAACGAGCCTTGGAGTGCGATGCTCGGGCTCTCGTGTCCACTCTTTTGGCCAGTCAGGCAGATGAGGATCCAGAGGATCTACCCTCCTGGGGGGGTTTTGCTAGGCCATCGGGATCTGAAGATGGAGGGGCTCTGTGTCATGACACCAAGTCCGAGGAGTCTTTGGATGGTGGTGATCCCTCGGATGCTGAATCCTCCTACTCGTCCCCTGGGGGTTGTCAAGCGTCAGGTACTGACGGACTTCAGTACTGCTGAGGGGTGTTGGCAAAAGGTCGGGCGGACTATGGCCAAGTCCTGCAGGCCAAGAGTAGTGGCGTTGGCTTCAACGTACTTGTGCATTGCACCCTACTTACCGTGTGTGCCACTGTATTTGCAACAGACAGATACTTGGGGGGATGCTGAGGATGCTGGCCTGAGTCGAGGACTTAACAGAAGAGAAGAAGGTAGAAGGGCCTAAGCCTAGTTGATACCCAGAATGAGGAAATATGTACATGCATGTCCTACTTATATAGTTTAAGAAGCAACATGTGGAATAAGGAATGTGGAACAATAAGGTATGCAGAGCATGTGGTTATTGTCCACAGCGAGTAAAATTAGAATAAGGAATGTAAGATGGGGATAAAACAATAAAGGACAGAATAATAGGATGTGCCCTAGGATAGGACAATAGGAAATGCCCGATTATAAAACAAGGCTGTAGCCGAGGATAATACAAGGGCAGGAAGTCCCGAGGTAAGGTGGACAGAGGGGTGAGGAGTAGGTGTGGGATGGGAATGAGGAATGTGACCAATATGTGCGTCTTGCCAAGAACAACTCATTGAATTGTTCGTGCTTGGTTACTAATGGAGTATTTTAGTCGGTACTGCCGAGTTACTGGATCCTCGGTATGTGTGCTTGACAGGGATGATCCAGGGGATGAGGAGGACATTTATTCCATGCCCTCAGTTGGGGTGAGCACCGTCGCTCGGGATGCGGAGAGGATGCGTTAGAGATGTCTTGAGAGGGACGCTCGAATTTTGGGGGCACAAAAGTCCTTCGAAAATCAGATTGCCCAGGATGCATGGGCAGCCGGGAAGGAGGTGGGTCTCGGACCCTTCGAATCCACTCAGCGGTTGTTGATTGAACATCAGCTTGACCTTTACCAGATTGCCGGTCTGGGGGTCCCTCCCATACTGGGGTCATATCCTTGTGATAGGTGTCGCAAGCGTGAGGACCTATGTATGTGGACTATGTCAGTCAAAACTTGTGTTTCCTGTTGGAAGAGCCAGGTGAAGTGCGTGGTTGGTGGTGGGGCTGGTTTCAGATGTAGTAGTCCCAGGGTTGGAGTCGAGCAGTGGGGGGGGGGGATCAAGGGATTGATTACTTTCGTCAACTGGATCCCTCTGATCCTGATGAGGTACATGCCATATTTTACAGCGATAACTGATGATGTGGGGTCATGGTGGCTGTGGAGATCATAGTGTTCATTTTACCGGCTTGTCGCTCGGACGGGGGTAGTGTCGTTGGATTCGGGAATTGTCCTGTAACTCGAGTCTCGGTTGAAATTGTTGATTAGTTTAGCTCACATTAATTCTCTAACAAGAAAAGGTTTAGTTCTAGAGAATCTACATGGTACCATTAGTCTAAGGGATGGTACAGGGTTCCACAGTGATCAGGATTCTTCCTGAGCAGAGTTTTTGGAGGGTTGGATTTGAGCATTGAGTGAAGACTGCTGGCTCCATATTGCCAAGAATCAGTTAGGATAATCTAAATGAGTAGTACTCAATACTCTGTCGATCAATGGATCGTAGTGGGTGAATGTGTGGTCCTTGCAACTAAAATTCTGACGGGGTTTGGAGGGTTGGATTCGGGGGGTCGGAGTTCCGAGGGTCAGAGTTGGAGTGTTTCCACAGAGGGGTTGAAATCTTTCGACAATTGGTTATGGGGGGTCATATTCCTGAAAAGGTTGGATGCATTGTTTTGTTTTATGTCCGTAGGTATAGTTGGTGTTCAACGCGAACAACTGGTGCCAGAGTCAGGGGCCTAACTTCTTATTCCTCGGTTTCTGAAGCATCTGACATCTCAGACTCTTCTTCAACCTCTTCCATCATGGAGGCTGCGTGCCCTTTGGTAACTGTGATGGTGGATCTCGGGCATTCCTTGGCTGAGTGGCCCGATCTCCCACAGAAGAGGCAGAGGTTTTGTTCGAAGCGGTGTTGCCATTCTTGCAGTGTAAGTTTTCCGTCTTTTCCGATTTTGGACAATAGATCTGTGGTAGTCCTGCTGCCACTTGACGGGGTCATGGGTTGGCCTACATTGGCCATCTTATTGCCCATGTTAGGGGCCGAATATGTGGTCATAGGGGTCCTCCCTCTGTCATAGGGGCGGTTGAAGTTCTGGGTGGAGGGGGGCTCTCTGGCAATTTCTGATCGTCGCTCCCAGTAGCGGGCATCAATGGATTGGGACAGGAGACAGAGTTGGAGCAGGGAATGGGGCTTTCCTACTCTAGAGATCTCGTCCTTGATTCTGCCGGGGAGTCCGTTGTAGAACTGGCGACGAAGTGCAGCATCGCCCCAGTGGATGTGGGTGGCTAGTCAATTGAATTCGACTACATATTTCGTGATGCACTGATTATCGCGCATGCAGAGGGTCTCGAGGTCTGCTTCGGCCTCTCCTTCTGGGTTGTGGGGGCCAAAGTTGGTTTTGAGTTCGTTCACAAACTCCTCATAGTCATGGAGCCAGTCTGGCTCGTCAGAGGCAGAGAGGGCTGGTTCAAACCAGTCCAGGGCAGTACCGGTCAGGTACAACAGTACGTAGGTCACCTTGGCACTCTCAGTGTCAAAGGCATCAGGGTGGTCACGGAAGTTCAGTCCACAGTGGACACGGGTGGCTAGTCGATTGAATTCGACTACATATTTCGTGATGCACTGATTATCGCACATGCGGAGGGTCTCGAGGTCTGCTTGGGCCTCTCCTTCTGGGTTGTGGGGGCCAAAGTTGGTTTTGAGTTCGTTCACAAACTCCTCATAGTCATGGAGCCAGTCTGGCTCGTCAGAGGCAGAGAGGGCTGGTTCGAACCAGTCCAGGGCAGTACCAGTCAGGTACAACAGTATGTAGGTCACCTTGGCACTCTCAGTGTCAAAGGCATCAGGGTGGTCATGGAAGTTCAGTCCACATTATACTAGAAAGGCTTGGAGTTTCCTTGAATCGGATCCATCAAAGGTATTCAGGTCCCAAACCTTGGCAGTGCGGGGGGCTGATCTTCTGAAAAGATTTAGTTTATATTGTACACTAGAATTATTTTGCTCACACCCTCAGTGTGTGTGGTCAACACTGAGGAGGAAATACTACTGCACATAAATGCATGCAAATAGTATGAGCTGTATGATGCCATATCACTGTAACTTCAAATTTTGAGGATCGCTTGTAACGCTCCAGCGGAGTTTGAATTCCAATAATGTGTCATTCAAAATATAATAATACAGCTTAAAAAATCTTGAAAAATAAAAGAAAAATATACCAATAATTCCCCATCCAAAGAGTGAGGAAAGTCGGGAATTTTGATTATATTAGGCTTGATATGTTGGAATAATCCCAACAGTTTTCCCCCTCTTTATGGTAGACATCCCATTGTCTAACTAGGTTATTTTTTGTAATTGGGGTCGTGATGGTCGTGGTAGTCAAGGTGGTCATGGCAGTCATAGTGGTCATGGTGGGTTACAGGTTTGTTACCTGGACAGTTTGAATCTGTTGGAAATTTAGAGAATGTCCTGCAATTCTCAAGGGGTTCATTTTAACCTGTGTTAATGATTCAGTAATGGGTATGAAATCATGTATCAACAGGTTCTAGATGGGATCTACACATAGTATCATTTGTCTAAGGGATGGTATGGGTCTGCATTGGTCAGGGTTTCCTAAGCAGAATTTTCAGAGGGTCAGATTGAGTGCTGGGTGGAAACTGCAGGCTCAGCAGTACCAAGAATCAGTTGGGATGGAAAATCTAAACAAGTAGTACTCAATTCCCTATCAATCAATGGATCATAGTGGGTGAGCGTATGGTATCCGGGCAACTAGAATCTGATGGATTTTTGGAGTGTCAGAGGTGTTTCTGGAGAAGGGTCAATTTTTTTGACAATTGTTCATAGGTGTTTGAGTTCAAGAGAGTGGACATGTTGTTTTGTTTTTACTCTATTAACCTTGGTATTCAACCCAAACAACTGGCACTTGAGTTGGGTGCCTGTGCTTCTATTCCTTGGATTCCAAAGCATTCATTGCCTGGGATTCCTCCTCGATTTCCTCTATGATAGAGGCTGTGTTCCCCTTAATGAATGTGGTGGTGGATCTTGGGCATTCCTTGGCTGTGTGTCCCAATCTGCCATAGAACAGGCAGAGGTTTTGTTTGAAGTGGCATTGCCATTCTTGCAGTGTAAGTTTTCTGTCTTTACTAAGTTTGGATGAAATATCCATGGTAGTCCTGCTGCTGTCAGGGGACGACCCTCTCCGAGTCCTGACGACAAGTCCGAGGTCCTATCTCGGACTCCAC
>QLPI01004490.1:0-15072 GCA_003314275.1 Chroogomphus rutilus | reverse complement strand
GAGTATGGTTCTCCCTCACCACCTCCATTCATACGTCAGCCCTGCGAATGCTTTGATTTACTTTTTTTGAAGAACCACTTCAATTTTTGGCTTTGATGGTCATGATTATCTTATGGATACGAATTCCCATGTCGATACGAACTCTTATGCTTACATTGTCCTGATCTACGCGCTTTCTTTCATATATGACCTTGTCTTGCTTATATCTAGCTCTGGCATTGTGATCAAGTGTTCGTCAATGGAAGGAAAAAGAGCACAACTACTACCGTTTTTCTCATAAAATATAAATGCTCTGGTCAACATTGCACCCGAGTTATGCTTGAACTTCCAATTGGGAGAACTGTACTTGAAAACTCCAACCATTGTCCTGTACCATACCCTTTTCTCAACAAGATAACAACAGAATATGGGTGCTGGGTTAGGTTTCTCAGTGATCGATTGTCAGAGTTCTCCCTTGGGAGATTTGGTGCCAATGCATCGCGATCGTCTCTACTCCTTTGCTTTAGTTCTGGGATAGATGAGGAGGTGATAAAATGGGTGATCGTGAGTCAGGGAAAAGTGATGAGTGGGCTGATCCTCGAGCGAGAGAAAGGTGCTTCAACCTTGTTTTTTTTATGTTTATTTTGTATTTTGTTTATTCATTTTCGGCTGTCCTTAATACCTCAAGCGTTTGGTAATAATATTTGCGGGGGATGATATCAGGCAGGTGACGTCCTTAGTTTTAGTTCTGGGATAGATGAGGTGACAACAATGGGTGATTGTGAGTCAGGGAAAGGTAATGAGTTGGCTGATCCTCAAGGGAGAGAAAGGTGCTTCAACCTTGTTTTTATTAGTATTAGTATTAGTAGAATTATTATTATTCATTTTCGGTCGTGATACTGTCTCAAAAGAATGGTAATATTATTTGTGGAGGATGATATCAGGCAGGTGACGACACAAATGCGACTCGTAGCCGTTTTGACCCTCAAGCTTGACGAGTCGAAAGGGCCCGACCTGAGTAAAGCTTCTGCGCCTGTTCCATCAACATTTCAGAATAATTTTGAGATTATGAAAACAGTGTCTGGAAATGTAAGATAGAGAGATGCGTTCTGGTATAAGCAGTATATGTAGCATGCAAGTCTATCGATCACATGTCCTGGGGGAAACTGTCCAAATGATCAGTGAAGAATACTCAGTTTGTCTTTCAGATTGGTATCTTTCGGGTTCAATATTTAGATATCTTGATGATTTCATTTCATACCCTCAATGACGCGTTTACCTTCGAGACCTCATTTTCTTGGTGACATATTTTCTTGGTGACATATTCTTGAAAGACGATTTGCTTGGTCGATAAGCCTTTGGCTCTCTTTAACACTTCAGCTGAGGCTCGAGTCTTTAAGAGAAATCATATCTTTTTCCCATTTTTGTGTTTATTAATCACTGGAACCAATTGATCGCCTTAAGCAAGAGCCTACATAAAATAAAATTCAGTGACTTCTTTAACATAAATCACAGTAATTACAGTATAACCAAAGACAACCATATGCAACAAATGATGAGTCCACACAATGATATTTATATACATGCCCAATAATTTTCAGGATAACATCCTGAGTTGGCAGTCAATACTGATATGGTGCTTTCCCCCAATATATAAATTCCAATCTCCTTTTCAATCTCTACACTTGTTCTGCCACATCTGCAAAGCAACATTTAATCATCACAGAGAACTGCAACAATCCGCCACAGCCGAAATAATAAATAAATCTTACCCAAATTTTGCGATGCCGCAGGAGGCGTGTTCTCTATCTCTCCCAAACTCCTCCCGGCCCATGGATACTCATCGAGGTCAATCCGATCTGTATTGGAAACGGGATGATCCTCGGGCTCAATTTCGTCCGACGAGGGGAATCCAGTGTGAATTGACTCGGTCAGGTTACGGTCACCGAATTCGTCCATGATGGCATTATGGATTCGTTGTGTAGCTGCATGGAAGCTGCTAATTGGATGAGACGAAGAGTGGGTGGTGCCATTGGGGTGTGAATGCATCTCTTGGAGGTCCAAATGAATTCGACAGATGATGATAACTGACAGGCTATTTGAGGTATCAGTCCAGTCACCCAAATCGTCGTATTTCAGGGCTCTGAGCTGTCATTCACAGGAACAAGGATGCCGGCAATGATAGGCTATTGACATTTGATTAATCTATTATTCCACCAGTTATATCCAATGAAGGATTTACTCTTAAGACCTGTCATAATCATTGCTCAGCCAACCTTATGCAATATGTCATTAAGAAATACCTTGGACACAATGGCTGATGATACTGAAATTGTGAGCACAAATCTGACTGTGGATTAGATGTAGAATTGGAATAAGGTAAATAGATACCCATATCGTAGCACACCTTTATAACAATTAGCAACGATAAATCATATCGCTTGGAGACGTACTTTGCTCGATCAACACCTGAGTTAGTGACTTGGTATGGAATGCTTTCAAATCTCTCAACTCCTTCAAGGTTCCCAGGGAATTGTAAAGTGTCACTGCAACAACAACTGACTCCAAAAAGATGCCTAAAACACTCTGAATAGTGGCCACTAGAGAATGCATAAGCATAAAACAGAATTAAAACGAAGGAAGCCTCACTTCTGAAAATCATGTGAATAGACATGTGAAGGAATACAATCAACATAACTCACAAGTTGATATAGTTCAGGTCTATCTCAGTTGGCGCACAGTTGTCTAATTTTGCAAAAAACTATGCAGCGCAGAACAATTTTTATTGATGATTACAAAGCGAGAAGATGTAATGCATACCAATTGACATCCGACAGTGCCAATAAACAAAAGACCAAGAACTAAAACAGTCAGTCTCTTAAGCTTGGAAACAGCATATGCCCGTGCCATTACAATTCCTGGTAGAATAGATAAATTTGTGAATGCAAAATTAGAACCATTTTCACCGTTGATCCCAAAATTGACTAGAAAAGATAGACTATCACCAAAGTGAACTATGTCATTACATGCACTGATTTGACATTAGTCTCTGTGTTAAACGTCATGAGAGTCTTACTAGACCCATATGAATGTGAACTCTTTGCAATCCATGGGATAGAACTACTCACCTTGATAGTTGTTTTTGGAAACATAGTCATTAAGACAGTCATGAAGTAGATGACGGCTGCATAGCGAGCCAAAAAATACAGGATTGATCCCAATCTAAGCTTCCTGTTCCAAATATATTTTCTCTCATAACTGAGCATCAGCAGTGTGTCATAAAGCAAGATTGCTATTTGAAACAGTGAGATCACAGCCCAGAGCCTCATAAAATTACTTCTGGACTTACCAAAGCTAGCAATGATGGCATAGTTCACAGCCAAACTGTCCGGGCCATAAATTTCCTGGAAAATGAACAGGTTAGGGTGCTTACGAATCAGCTGTCTGCTGGATGAAGACTTGATTACTCCCTTGAGAGGACATTTGGTAACTGAATGCTGTGAAGGACTGGATGGTGTGTTGGAATGAGGGCCTGATGGACAGAGGCAGAACGTGCAAGCTTTATGAAAGTCATGGCTTGGTGAACCGAAAGAATGCTAATGCAATCAATCAAGGTAGTATCTGGCACCGTCTCACTTGATAATTAATGATATGTAGAGGCAGCAACTCGATAGAAGTCATTCATGAAATATGACATTGAGTATTTGAAATAGCCTTACAGCGAACGGCGATTCTTCTGCGTCGTGTCAAAGTTCTTATCTCCAACTTAATAGCATTGAACCACCTTCGGACACACATTGTTAGAGGAATTCAAGATGGGATTCCCTCAACATGTATGGACAACGCCCCCTAATGTCCAGCAACAAGTGGCAAATCAGAGGGTGCGAGAAGCTGTGCCCTGGATTTCTCATGAACTGCGATAGGATTGCTGTGGGGAATGCTATGTCAGGTCATGTGCTTACATTAATGATCCTATCGCTCACTGGAAATGAATGTTCTTCATGTCCTTGAGTTCTATGGAAGTGGATGGGGACTGATCATAGGATGGTGTAGCCCCTGCCTGCAGTGGGATATGTGCTGACTTCACATCTTGGAGTCGGAAGCATTCCAGGACAGTATCAATGTATTCTTTCTGTGACAATGTGATGACAGGGCTTGACGTTTACCTTCGACCTTTAGTCCTAATAGCCAACTCAGCTCCCCCAGGTCAGCTCGGAGTTGCACTTTGAAATCTAATACTTGTCGCAGATGTTTCGAGGTAATGGCCATGTCAACTACTGATACTGTGACAATGGTGTGTTCTTTGTCATTTCTCCTGAAGTATACAGCCTGATCGACCTGTGATTGTGTGAATCTAACCTCTATGAAAAACTTCTCGAGCTCCCCCGACCATTCATAACTTGCTTGTTTGAGTTCATACAGGCTCCATTTAAGTTTGAGAGCTTTTCCTTAATTTTCTGGTATGAGGTATCCTGGTAGTGTGTGCATGTAGATATCATCGATTGTCAGAGTTTTCCTCTGGGAGATTTGGTGCCAATGCATCGCGATTGTCTCTAGTCTTTAGTTTTAGTTTTATTTCTGGGATAGATGAGGAGGTGATGATAACAATGGATGATCGTGAGTCAGGAAAAGGTGATGAGTTGGTTGATCCTCGAGCGAGAGAAAGGGGCTTCGACATTGTTTATTATTATTATTATTATTATTATTATTATTGACCAACTTCTTAGTACTAGTTTTGGGACAGATGAGGAGGGTACACAAATGGGTGATCCTGAGTCCAGGGAAATGCGAGTGGGCTCATCCTTGAGCACAAGAAAGGTGCTTCAACATTGAGTTTATATATTTTTGGTCATAATACTGTCCTTAATGTCTCAAGCGATTGGTAATGTTATGTGCGGGGGATGATATCAGGCAGGTGACGACACAAATGCGACTCGCTGAGCTTGACGAGTCGAAAGGGCCCGACCTCCTGAATAAAGCTTCTGCGCCTGTTCAATCAACATTTCAGAAGAATTTTGAGATTATGAAAACAGTGTCTCGAAATTTAAGATAGAGAGATGCGTTCTGGTATTAGCAGAACATGTAGCATGAAAGTCTATCGATTTCATGTCCGGGGGGAAACTGTCCAAATGATCAGTGACGAACGAATACTCGGTTTGTCTTTCAGATTGGTATCTTTCGGGTTCAATATTTAGATATCTTGATGATTGTATTTAATAGCCTCAATGACGGGTTTATCTTCGAGACCTCATTTTCTTGGTGACATATCCTTGAAAGACGATTTGCTTGGTCGATAAGCCTTTGGCTCTCTTTAACACTTCAGCTGAGGCTCGAGTCTTTAAGAGAAATCATCTCTTTTTCCCATTTTTGTGTTTATTTTTCTTTAATCACTGGAACCAATTGATGGCCTTAAGCAAGAGCCTACATAAAATAAAATTCAGCGACTTCTTTAACATAAATCACAGTAATTACAGTATAACCAAAGACAACCATATGCAACAAATGATGAGTCCACACGATAATAATTATATACATGCCCAATAATGTCCGTTATCCTGAGTTGGCAGTCAATACTGATATGGTGCTTTCCCCCAATATATAAATTCCAATCTCCTTTTCAATCTCTACACTTGTTCTACCACATCTGCAAAGCAACATTTAATCATCACAGAGAACTGTAACAATCCGCCACAGCTGAAATCATGAATAAATCTTACCCAAATTTTGCGATGCCGCAGGAGGCGTGTTCTCTAACCCTGCCACACTCCTCCCGGCCCATGGATACTCATCGAGGTCAATCCGATCTGTATTGGAAGCGGGATGATCCTGGGGCTCAATTTCGTTCGACGAGGGGAATCCAGTGTGAATTGACTCGGTCAGGTGACAGTCACCGAATTCGTCCATGATGGCATTATGTATTCGTTGTGTAGCTGCATGGAAGCTGCTAATTGGATGAGACGAAGAGTGGGTGGTGCCATTGGGGTGTGAATACATCTCTTGGAGGTCCAAATGAATTCGACAGATTATGATAGTTGACAGGCTATTTGAGGTATCAGTCAAGGCACCCAAATCGTCGTATTTCAGGGCTCTGACATGTCATTCACAGGAATAAGGATGCCGGCAATGATAGGCTATTGACATTTGATTAATCTATTATTTCTACCAGTTATATCCAATGAAGGATTTACTCTTAAGACCTGTCATAATCATTGCTCAGCCAACCTTATGCAATATGTCATTGAGAAATACCTTGGACACAATGGCTGTTGCTACTGATATTGTGAGCACAAATCTGACTGTGGATTAGATGTAGATTTTGAATAATATCAATAGATACCCATATCGTAGCAGACCTTTTAACAATTAGCCACGATAAATCATATTGCTTGGATACGTACTTTGCTTGATGAACACCTGAGTTAGTGACTTGGTATGGAATGATTTAAAATCTCTCAACTCCCTCAAGGTTCCCAGGGAATTGGAAAGTATCACTGCAAAAAGAAATGACTCGAAAAGGATGAGCATCACCTCCTGAATCATGACCACTAGAGAATGAATAAGCATAAAACAGAATTGAAACGAAGGAAGCCTCACTTCTGAAAATCATGTGAATAGATGTGTGAGGGAATACAATCAAAATAACTCACAAGTTAATCTTGTTCAGGTCTATCTCAGTTGGTGCACAGTTGTCTAATTTTGAGAAAAACTATGCAGTGCAGAACAAGTTTTATTGATGATTACAAAGTGAGAAGATGTAATACATACCAATTGACACCCGACAGTGCCAATCAACAAAAGACCAAGAACTAAAGCAGTCAGTCTCTTAAGCTTGGAAACTGCATATGCTCGTGCCATTAAAATCCCTGGTAGAATAGATAGATAAATTTGTGAATGCAAAATTAGAGCCATCTTCACCGTGGATCCCAAGATTGACTAGAATAGAAAAACTATCACCAAAGTGGACTATGTCATTACATGCACTGATTTGACATTAGTTTCTGTGTTAAACGTGATAAGAGTCTTACTAGTCCCATATGAATGTGAACTCTTTGCAATCCATAGCATAGAACTACTCACCTTGATAGGTGTTTTTGGAAACATAGTTATTATGACTGTGATGAAGTTGATGGCGGCTGCATAGCGAGCCAAAAAATAAAGGATTGATCCCAATCTAAGCTTCCTCTTCCAGATATATTTTCTCTCATAATTGAGCGTGAGGAGTGTGTCATAAACCAAGAGTGCTATTTCAAACAGTGAGACCACAACCGAGAGCCTCATTAAATTACTTCTGGACTTACTAAAGCAAGCAATGTCGGCATAGTTCACAGCCAAACTATCCGGGTCATAAATTTCCTCGAAAATTTATAGGTTAGGGTACTTACGAATCTGCTGTCTGTTGGATGAAGACTTGATTACTCCCTTGAGAGGACATTTATTAACTGAATGTTGTGAAGGACTGGATGGTGTGTTGAATGAGAGCCTGATAGGCAGAACGTGCAACCTTTATGAAACTCATGGCTTGGTGAACCGATAGGATGTTGATGAAACCAACCAAGGTAGTATCTCTGGCATGGTCTCACTTGATAATTAATGATATGTAGAGGCAGCAACTCGACAGAAGTCATTCATGAAATATGACATTAAGTATTTGAAAGAGCCTTACAGCGAACGGCGATTCTTCTGCGTCGTGTCAAAGTTCTTATCTCCAACCTAATACCATTGAACCACCTTCGGACACACATTTTTAGAGGAATTCAAGATGGGATTCCCTCAACATGTTTGGACAACGCCTCTAACGTCCAGCAACAAGTGGAAAATCAGAGGGTGCGAGAAGCTGTGCCCTGGATTTCTCATCAACTGCGATAGGATTACTGTGGGAAATGATATGGCAGGTCATGTGCTTGTGGTCGCATACATTAATGATCCTATCGCTCACCGGAAATGAATGTTCTTCATGTCCTTGAGTTCTATGGAAGTGGATGGGGACTGATCATAGGATGGTGTAGCCCCTGCATGCAGTGGGATATGTGCTGACTTCACATCTTGGAGTCGGAAGCATTCCAGGACAGTATCAATGTATGCTTTTTGTGACAATATGATGGCAGGGCTTTACGTTTACGCTCGACCTTTAGTCCTAATAGCCAACTCAGCTCCCCCAGGTCAGCTCGCAGTTGCACTTTTAAATCTAATACTTGTCACAGATGTTTCGAGGTAATGGCCATGTCAACTACTGATACTGTGACAATGGTGTGTTCTTTGTCATTTCTCCTGAAGTATACGGCCTGATTGACCTGTGATTGTGTGAACCTGACCTCTATGAAAAACTTCTCGAGCTCCCCCGACCATTCATAACTTGCTTGTTTGAGTTCATACAGGCTCCATTTAAGTTTAAGAACTTTTCCTTCATTTTCTGGTTTGAGGTATCCTGGTGGTGTGTTCATGTAGACATCCTTGTGAAGTTATGCATTAAGGTATGTGCTTTTGATATCAACCTGGTGGATGTCCCAATTCTGATGTGCAGCCATAGTGAGGACTGTGCAGATGGTAGTCATGTTGGTGGTTGGAGTGAATGTCTTGGAGTAATCTAGTCCATGCTTCTGGTGCTGTCCATTGGCCACAAGTCTCATGTGGAGCTTCAGCTTTTCTCATTCTTGGTTGCAAATACATAGTGAGATGGAATGATATTGACATGGGGTGGTGGCTTTATTATCTCCCATGCTCTGAGCTTTTTGAGCTGTCCAATTTCATTATCATGCATATTATACTATTCCTCTGTATCTGCTCTGTCTCCACTGAACCTCTCTGGATCAGCAACCTTGATGGTGTGATAAGAGGAGGGTGTGAAAGAGGAGGGTGTGAAAGAGGAGGTGTGAACCACTATCTGCTGTGTTGCAGCAACTGATGCAGCATTGGCTAGGTTGTTTTGAGTGCCACCTAGCTGACTCTGAAGGACCTGATTCTGGTGCTGTAGGTTCCTTAGTTGTTCCACTTTGTGGCAAGCAGGGTTCTGAGAAAGACACTCTGTTTACCCAGGGATTCCCAGTATACCTCAGGAAATTGGTCTGACATGATATAGAGGTGGAATTGTTAAGAACACAAGGAGTGAGGTTCTTAGCATGTATATCTCGGCAAGGTTGAAAATTTTCAGAGGTTTGGGGTAGGGCTTGGCTTCAGCTTATTGTCAGACCTCAGTAATGCTGAAGGTGTGGGCGGAAACCGGCCAAGTCCTGCAGGCTGGTCATAGTGGCTTGGCTTCAATGTACTCGTGCATTGCGCCCTACTTTCCATGCGTGCCACCGACTTTGGAACAGAAGAGATACTCAGGGGAGAGCTGAGAGTGTTGGCCTGAGTAAAGGACTTTGGACAGAAGGAAGGAGAGCAGGAAGGCATAAACCTAGTGGATACTCAGACTGGGGAACTATGTACATGCATCCGCTACTTATATAGGTTAAGAGGCAGAATGTGGAATAAGGGTGGCATAAGACATGGAGAACAGAATAAGGTATGGAGACCATGTGGAAGTATTGTCCACAGTGATCTAGGATAAAACAATAAGATGTAGACAAGAATAAAATAATGAAATATGGCTGAGAATAGAATAATGAGAGAGTGGATGAGAATGGAACAATAGGAAATGGCCAAAGATAAAACAATAGGGCCATGACCAAATAATAAATGAATAGTGAATGTCCCAAGGGAAAACTGTCAAGCTTTGGGAATGCCAAAGATACGGGCGGGCAGCAGCCAAGTCCTGCAGGCCAGGAGTAGTGGCTTTGGCTTCAACGTACTTGTGCATTGCACCCTACTTGCTGTGCGTGCAACTGATTTGGGACAGAGAAGATACCCGGGGGTGCTGAAGGTATTGGCCCGAGTGGAGGACTTTACAGAGGGAGGAAAAGGTAAAGAGCCTAAGCCTAGTCGATACCCAGAATGAGGAAGTATGTACATGCATGTCCTACTTATATAGGTTAAGAAGCGACATGTGGAATAAGGAATGTGGACAATAAGGTATGCAGAGCATGTGGGGGTATTTTCCACAACGAGTATAATTAGAATGAAGGAATGCAGACAGGGATATGACAATGAAAATAGAATAATAGGAAGGTAGCTGAGGGCAGAACAATAGGGAGTGCCAGACTATAAAACAACAGTGTTGTAGCTGTGGATAAAACAAGGACAGGATGTCCCAAGGTGAGACAGGTTGAGAAACGAGGAGTGGAACGGGGTAGGATTATTGGGTTGGTGAATAGGATAAGGTGGATAAGGAATGGAGATGAGGATAGGAACGAGGAATGTGGACGGTGGATGTGCCGAGCCAAGAATGGCATATTAAGTATGTGGTTTGGTCACAGGCTGGTTACTTGGTCGGCACTGCCAAACTACCAGGCCTCGGTACGTGTACTTGACAAAAACTGGTGAAGGAAAGGATGGGGAATGAAGGAATAATAAGGAATAGAAGGGGTGGGGTGAGGAACATGAACCAAATGATGAACTGAATGTACCAAGCTGAGACCATATACTAGTAAGAACTGACTTGTCACTGGTGTGTGGGATTAAGCAGTAAGGGTTTCTCGGTTGGTACTACCGAGTGAACCAGAGCTTGGTATTGTGGGCTTGACACTTATGTGCTGTGCCTACCAAATCTCATCATATCCCTAACTTTGGACAGAGGTTCAGAGTGGAGCAAGGTTGTAGAAACCTTTTAACAAAAGCTTGGAGAGTGACCAAGGTTTGCCTGGTCAAATTCTAAGTTGATTATCAGACTACTGAACTTCTATGTTACATGCATATTATATCATAGTATCTATTTCAACTTCCAGTAGGGCTTAGTGATTGAGAACAAGGGAAGACACAAATGGGGAAAGGTTCTCTGATTGAAAGAACAAGAGAGTGAAAGTACAAGGGGCTTGAGTGAACTTTGTGACTAAGCTGTTGTGGGATCTGAACAGGATCTTGATGTACTTCTGTTTCAGGAAATGGTGAGTGGATTTGAGTCAATCAGTGAGATAAGGGAATTATTAGGAACCATATGCCGGCATGCCCAACTATTCATTTCAGCTCACTCAGCCTAACTCTGCCCTCACTTGCCTAACCAATTATACACCCTCAGCCCTCAAACTATATGCACCTCGTGTATCCATCTTGGCATCACATACACCTGTCAATTTGCTCCACTCATTTATGTCAATCTCCATATGCTTGCAAATCCATTTTCACTTCATTTACATTTAATATCATTTTCATTACATTCTGCTCCACTTTCCTTATTCACAATTCCATTCTATCTGTCAAGTACACGTACCAAGTGTCCGGTAATTCAGCAGTGCCAACTGGACAGCCAGACTACATCCACATACAAGTATCCACACCACATGCAAGTCACTTGGTATGCCGGTCTTGGCTTGGCACATCCACCTCCACATTCCTTGTCCCTATCCCTCATCCACTCTGCCCCATTAACCATCCACTAATCCCACCCCATCCCCTCCTTAATCCTCAACCCATCTTACCTTGGGACATCTGACCATTGTTTTATCCTCGGCCATGACCCATTGTGTTATAGTCAGGCACTCCCTATTGTCCTATCCTTGGTGTCAAGACCACAATACCGAGCTCCGGTTCATTCAGTAATACCAACTGACCAACCGACCTTTACCCATATTGTCCTCACTATCATGTGGTCTCGGCTCTGTACACCCGGTACATCGTCTAGATTACTTCTCCCATCCTATCCTTTCCACCCCTCACTATCCTCCCATCCCCTCACCCATTCTCCTCCAAACATGTGATGACCACTCATAGTGATTGGCACGGGTAACCCTTGGGTATTTTGTGCCTACCCGTACCCGTACCCGAGAATACCTGTACCCTTAGCAACGGGTAGCGGGTTATTGCGGGTACGGGTACGGGTACCCGCGGGTTCAACGGGTATTGCATTTACCCGTGACCCACAACAGGTATTGTTCTTACCCACGGGTTCAACAGGTATTGCACTTACCTGCCACTCACAATGGGTATAAATTGACCCAGTACTGAAATTTAATATGTTTTCTTATTATAAAAATTCAGAATTTATAGAATATTACCCCTAATAGTATCCCAACCCATAGTACACTCCTCCTCAGGATTGGTGACCTCATCCCCCAATGCAGCCTCAATATCAGCATCCTTCACTAAATAAAGTGTGCTCTGAGATCCAATACACATAAGGGCTTGAGTTGTCTGAGCTACAGCACCCTACCTCTGATACACCCAAGTACACATCTGCCTTAGGTATAGATGACATACACACAGAGGCAAGTGTACCTGGGCTTCCCAGGAGGCAGGATGGAGCTACCAGTAACCCCAATGCAAACAGCATCCTACCTCTGATACTGTCAAGTCCACGTACCGAGACCCATCCACCGGCAGTGCCGACCGAGCAATCATCCTATATCCACAACCAAGTACCCACGTTGCCTACATAACACTTGGTGCGCCGGTCCCGGCTCGGCACATTTGCCATCCGCACTCCTCGGTCCGTTTCACCTCGGGACTTCATGTCCTTGTATTATCCTCAGACAAAACCCCATTGTTTTATACTCGGCCACTCCCTATTGTCCCATCTTGAGTCACGACCCTATTGTTCCGTCTTTTATTGTTCTGTCCCCGTTTTGCATTCCTTGTTCTAATTTTGTTCGTTGTGGACAACAACCACATGCTCTGCATACCTTGTTGTCCCACATTCCTTATTCCACATGTCGCTTCTTAAACCTATATAAGTAGGACATGGATGTACATACTTCCTCATTCTGGGTATCGACTAGGCTTAGACCCTTCTACCTTCTTCTCCTCTGTTAAGTCCTCGACTCGGGCCGGCATCCTCAGCATCCCCCCGAGTATCTGTCTGTTGCAAATACAGTGGCACGCACGGCAAGTAGGGTGCAACGCACGAGTACGTTGAAGCCAACGCCACTACTCTTGGCCTGCAGGACTTGGCCATAGTCCGCCCGACCTTTCGACAACTCCCCTCGGCAGTACCGAAGTCCGTCAGTATCCGACGCTTGACAGATACACCCAGGTACACATCTGCCTTAGGTATAGACGACATACACACAGAGGCAAGTGTACCTGGGCTTCCCAGAAGGCAGGATGGGGCTACCAGCAACCCCAATGCAGTCAGGGTCAGGATTGGCCAACCCGGCAACATGCACATGCTGCACGCACACATGTAGGTCTCGTATGCATGCACATACGACATGCACACACCGCACACACACATGAGGTGTCGTATACGGTCACATACAGCCGACATACCTACTAATGTACTTCCAGAAGCAGCACAATGACATAATCACCTTGTAGTCTCTTCCATCCTGTCTGTTCTGACTCCCCATTGCCAAATCCATCCAAGAGGGCTGTATTTCAGCTTTGCACAAATGCACGAGCACACCCCTGTGCCACGTCCATGCTGTCGACGCGGCGCACATGAGCATCGCATGGTTGGCCACCAAATATGCCTTGCACTGCCCAAGTGCCTGTATCCATGCATCCCACATTCATGTTACGTTCATTAAGAGAGCAAAATGAATTACTTCACCTGTTCATGGCTACAAACACCATTCTCTTCCCTCTGGATCAAAAGTGGCGATCTCACGCGGTGAACGTGAAGGAAATATACCTGCTCCAGAGCCAGCTGCCTTGAAACTGAGGCCTGAGGACCATTGACGATGTGCTGAGAGCACACATATGGGTGCTCAGGCGAAGACAAGCTGGAGCATCAAGTGTTCCCCTGACCCTAATCACAAAAAAGTGTAAGCAGAGAGTCGATGGTTTGTAAAGCAATAATAGGTGCTCACCTGTTCCCTGCCTCACTCACCACATGCGCCATACGCATTGTATGCGCCACACATGCCATATGCGCTGTACGCATCATACGCGCCGTATGCGTCGTACACGTCGTATGCGCCGTACGCATTGTACGCACCATACGTGTGGTACTCACCATACGCACACCCTCCTCAGAGCAGGGCCTACTGGAGCAGGGCCAACTGGAGCGGGGCCAAGGATGGGATTTGGGCCAAGGATAGGAATCAGGCCGACCAGGCAGGGGGCAACAGGATTGGGGCCAGCAGGATTGGGGCCAAGAGGACTGGGGCCGGCAGAATTAGTGAGTGTGTCAGTTTGGCCGCCGCTTGGGTCGTAAGAATAGGAGTGGGTGTGCTGTATGATTTGCTGTAGGGCTTTTCATAAGATTTGCCATAGTAAGATTTGCTGTAGTAGCGTGGCTCATACGAGTCCATGTCGTCAGCATAACCATAGGATTCGTAGTACCCCTACACAGACGTGAGTAGACATAACAACAACAGGCTGGACAACGTACAGCTTGAGGGGTGGGTGCGCTGAAGACGACAAACGGCATGAAGCTCTTAGGGGCAGTATATCCGCCGAGATGAGCACGGGATGCTGGAGGTGGTACTTTGGGGATGGATCATGTGGTAGCATCTGGTCCACTTGGCCGATGTTGGGTATGTATCCGGTCCACTTGGCCGACGTTGGGTATGTGGTAGCGTCCATCCATCGAAGGTTGGTAGCGTCATGCAGTGGGCAGGCCGACTGAGGGTATGTGTATGTGGTTTGACACCAAGCTGATGTAAACGAGGTTGGCGCTGAACCTCGATTACATCAGCCACAAAACATATTAAATAAATTTTGAATTTTTAAATACAAAATTATATTGATTTTGAGTACAGTCACATGACGGGGGTGCAGGTGGGCTTAGTATAAGTTAGAAAAGTGAAGTTAGTGCCAAATTTCAATTATATAAGCGAGGTTAGCGCTGAACCTTGCTTATATAAGTGAGGTTAGCGCTGAACCTCACTTATATAAGTGTACCTGTGAACGGGTACAGGTGTCAGGCTCCGGGAATGCTGAGGAGTGGCCAAGTCCTGCAGGCTGGGAATAGTGGTATGGCTTCAACGTGCTCATGCGTTGCGCCCTACTTCCCATGCGTGCCACCAATTTGGGACAGAGGGATACCCAGGAGAGTGCTGAGAATGTTGGCCCAGGTAAAGGACTTTAGACAGGAGAAGGGAGGACAAGAAGGCGTAAACC
>QLPI01004485.1:0-10131 GCA_003314275.1 Chroogomphus rutilus | reverse complement strand
TTGGCCACATTCCTATTATCCTATCTTCATTGTTCTATCCCCATTTGCATTCCTCCATTCTATTTTTTTCTCATTGTGGACAATACCCCCAATGCTCTGCATACCTTATTGTCCCACATTCCTTATTCCACATGTTGCTTCTTAACCTATATAAGTAGGACATGCATGTACATACTTCCTCATTCTGGGTATCGACTAGGCTTAGGCCCCTTACCTTCTCTTTCCTCTGTAAAGTCCTCTACTCAGGCCAGTACGTTCGGCACTCTCCAAGTATCTCCTCTATTCCAAATTGGTGGCAAGCACAGAAAGTAGGGCACAATGTACGAGTACATTGAAGCCAAAGCCACTACTTTTGGCCTGCAGGACTGGGCCGTTCCCCACCCACATCTTTGGCATTACCAAAGCTTGACAGTCTATTGATAAACAAGTGAGAAGAGAGTCATATTCCAGTTATTCTTTGATCCTTTGGCAGATATTCTTTAAGAGTTAATTATGATGAGTAACTTACCCTTAATTGGCTTGCCAAAAAAGACTGATTTACTAGTTTTTCTTGGATAGAGATGTTTGAGCATATACTCAATTCTTCCTTACAGACTCAAACCTCCTAAGATTTATTTGGATCAATAACAGATACTACATATACCTAGTTTTACTTGAAGAGAACCCTTTTAGAAAAATCTTATAGACAATTCTAAATAGACACTCATAGCCACATTAGGATATTTTTGTTGGTTCTGTTAGTTTCTTTGTTCCTTGCACATAGTTATCAGTTGATATAAGTACTGAATTTTTTGTACTAGTAAAAATAATTAAAAATAATTAACTATTACCATTCACTTACTCTCAAACCTTTAGCATCCAGTTATCATAAAAAATTCAAGCAGCCAGATCTTACACTCTTTTATCTGCTTAGATACATCTGTATATTTTTATTAGTTGATATCCAAGTCTCTATTTCATTTTGAATACTAGACTTATATAGATATCATCAAAACAATCTTTTCCTGGCATCCAGGCTAGATTTCCAGATTGGCACCTAAACAGAGGCATTCACAGATGATTGCCACATACATATTCAATCACTATAGTATTATAATCTCATCATGTTGAATATAACTAAAAGAGTAGATAAATCAAAGACTACCAAGCTATTTTCCTAGACTCTAAGTTCACAGCATCTAACATAGGAATTATTTGATATAGTCAAAATGACATATAATTCTGCTCTGTCACAGAGGAGATCAAGATTGGGACATTAGCATTCTACTCTTGCACATTTGATCTTCGCCTTTCTCATCTATTATGGGAATCCAGCCCTGATACTATCAATCCATCTGAATCTAAAAATGCACCTGCAAAATGAGTGCAAAAGCCAAGTCAATGTGTCCATAACATTCTAAATGGACATAGTGTAAGGGAAACCCTCTTGCAGCCTCTCGGAGGTGTCTCGGAGGCAAGCTAAGCAGGGGGAATCCAAAGGTTTTAATTATAACTACTACCTAAGTACATGTGGGGTCCTCATTTAAGCAGGGGGAATCCAAAGAGGAAAGTCTAAGGATCCCACCGCTGGTAAACCCCTTTTATACCCTTATGTAAGTGGTCCATGCACTAGCTTACAAATCAATACATCGGAGTTTGTAAAGCCAACTTCCTGGTACTAAGTCTAAGGCTTGGGCATTTATTCCGGGTTCTATTCACCATGCTTTAAGATCATTCCTGTTTCTGCTCAGTGGTCCTTTTGGATTTGGGCATCTTAGCCTTGGAGTTGGTCGGAGTTCGAAATAGGACCTTGGACTTGAATCAGGCTTTGGAGAAGGTTGTCCCCTGACACATAGAACTTATTGTAGATGGAGGCTGGCATGAGCTCAGGATCCCAGGTTCCTTCTATTGTTCTTAATTAGATGACTCATCTCTATTGTCCTCATCTCCATTTTTTTTTTTCATTCTCAATTCCTTATTGTCTTTCCCCTGTATAAGTATATGCAGACCTATGTACTATACCTCAGTTAATATCCCTTTTTCAACTAAGGTATGTGACCTATTTTCTAGTCATTATACTAGTGCTAATTATCTTGCTAGTTACATTTGTTACAGTTAGCATCTCTTTCAATATGAGTTTATATCCCTTTTTCAACTGAGTTATATTTGTTACAGAACTCCATCTTACTGATCATGTGACCCTATCATTGCTCCTGGAATCTAGCTCCCTACTACTATGAATCAGGATAAAGTTCTGTAGAGAGAAACATCAGCAGATTAGATGATAATAGCAGAAGCATTAGCTGAATATGCACTGGTGGCTGAGACCAGTGAGATTAAGGCTATTGAGCCCTGGTCTCTGGCTGAAGCGAGATGCCACCCTGACTAGAAACTATGGGAAAAGGGCATACTTGAAGAATTAGCACTACTAAAGAAGGCTAGAACTTGGGAACTTACATACCACCAGAAGATGCGAACATTGTTGGCTTCAAATGGGTTTTTCATGCAAAAAAGGATGCAGCAGGAAATGTAGTCTACTACAAGGCTTACCTCTTGCACAATGTTTCTCTGTCAAGCTTCGGGTACTGATGTACTTCGGTACTGCCGAAGGGTGTTGGGCGGACAATGGCCAATAGGGAATTGCATGGGTTGTTAAAACTATAGCGCAGATGAATTCAGTCAACTGAAAAGAAGACTCTATTTCATACAATAATAACTACCTATAGTACAGATGAACTTCAATAATAAATAAGAATCAGTCTTGAACATAGAAATAAGGGAGTGGGAACTAATACTCACTTCAGTCAACTGAAAAGAAGACTGAAGTGAAATGGAAACAATGTCGGCTACTTATAGTCTGTACCCTGACAGAAGTAATGGAAAATTTTTGTGTTTTACCGCCCACTCGGTCAGGCCGCACCAAACGACACACTCGACATGTCATAGCTGCCCCAACGATCTTTGCATCAACTCGGGTTTGTAGAAAGTGATAAAGGAATGGTGGTGAAATGGAATGAAATAAGAGTGGAGGTGATAAAACTGAAATATACCGCACACAAGCCTTGTGTACAGGCTTAATCTTCACACTCCCCCTCAGTTTGAACCCTCTACTCCATTCCCAATAGATTGAGACACCACTCATGCTCAAAGCGAGGTAAGGCCTTCATGAGGAAATCTGCCCCATTAGATGCTCCCAGGATATGTGAAGTGCGTATGACTTTGGAACGAATAAGGTTGCAAACAAAATGCCAATGTATATCGATATGCTTCGACCGGCTGTGAAAAACAGGGTTGTCGGATAGTGCCACTGCACTGGTGTTGTCAGAAAGTATGAGGATTGGTTTGTGCATAGGCAATTGGAGTTCCTGGCAAAGTTATTTTAGCCAAACCGCCTCCTGGCACGCAATTCCTACCGCGTAGTACTCAGCTTTGGTCATGGACAAAGCTACCGATGCCTGTTTTTTTGATTTCCAGGTGATAGGTCCATTTGCCAGCATGAACGCATACCCGCTAGTTGATTTGCAATCCCTAGGTTCCTCAGCGTAGTTCGCATTGCAATATCCCCATGGGGTCATGTGGCTACCTTCGAAGCATTCAGACTCCTGACACATCGGTACACAATGCCTAGGTTCCTCGTCCCCTTCAGGTACCTCAACACTCGTTTCCCAGCATTCCAGTCTCATTGGGAGGGGTTCTTGTTTGATTGGGATAGGAACTGTGTGATATAAGTGATGTCAGGATGAGTGGAAGTAGCGGCATAGGTGAGCAATCTTGTGAGTGCCTGGTATTCTCTATCATTCTCATAGGGGTTTGTGTCTTGGTCTAGGTATGAGCCTTTGTCTACAGGAGTTGTGACTGGATTGCATTCTTCCATCTGGAATCTTTGCAGTAAGTCATCAATGTAATCTTCTTGTGACATTTTCAAGGTTCCTTGCTGACTGTCCCTGGTCATTAGAATGCCTAACACTCTGAACAGTTTTGAGGTATCTTTTTCCTTGATTTTGTAGAACTTCTGAATGCCTGCTTTTAGACTCAATTCCTCCCCCTCGCTCGAACAGATCCCAGTAGCATCGTCGACATGTGTGTCAATCGCTGTCATGCCTTCTTTCGTTCTCCTGACAAAGACACCTGAGTCGCTCCCGAGAGGTGTAAATCCTAAAGATCCCAGCTTATCTTCCAAATCTTCTTGCCAGACTCGGGCTGCTTCAGGTAAGCCATATAAGGCTTTATTGAGTTTTGCAACTTTGTCCTGCTTCCTATAACCCTCAGGTAGCTCTATGTATATGTCATGGCTTATCTTCCCATGAAGGTATGCAGAGTCGACATCCCAGGCAAAGATACGCATGTCGTTGATGGTTGCAAGTGCAAGCAGTGTTCTGAGGGACGAGATCCGTGACACAGGTGTGAATGTGTCACTCAATGATATGTTGGTTTTCTGCTGATCTCCGCATACCACCCATTGCGATTGAAACCTCTGCTCGCCGGATTCTTGCTTCTTCACCGTATTCACCCACATCCCTGGTAGGATATCCATACCATCTGGTATGTCCTTCCTTTCTACCTCTTCCCATGTGTTCATTTCATTGAGTTTAGATATCTCATAGTCCATTGCATCTCCCCATTTCCTTGCTTCTGGCAACCTCATTGCCTCTAAGTGAGAATGTGGGATCCATATATTTCTGTTGTCTGCTGAGTTTCTATCCTCGCTTGTGGTGGTGATGAGTACTCTGTCGGCTGATTGTTGTTCTTTTATCCTATCTGACCATCTAACTGGATCTGTTCCCCAGACTTTGGCACTTGTTTTCTGCTTCTTACTCTCATCTTTGGCAGTGTTATCCCCTAATGCTGAAATATTTTCTGAGTTCACAAAATCTGCATCTGAATCGTCCCTGTCTTCCCCAGTCTTACTCCTGTGTCTGGGTCCTTCGACAAAGATAGCATTCCTCGTTTGGACTCTTTTCCTGTCCTTGTCGGTCACAATGTATATGGACTCGCCCTCATAACCAATCAAGCGACACTCCTTGGCTTTGTTATCCAACTTGGTGCATGTTTCATCTGGTATTTTTATGAAGCACTTTGCTCCAAAGACCCTCAAGTGATCAATTGAAGGGCACTCGCCATAGACCATTTCGTAAGGGGTCACTCCATTAGGAAGCACACTTGACGGGCAGCGGTTACAGATGTATATGTGAGTTGCCATTGCTTTTCCCCAGAGGTCCTTCCCTAGGTCTGAATCCTTGAGCATGGTTCTTGCGCCTTCAGTGAGGATCCGGTTTCTCCTTTCCGCTCGCCCATTCATAGCGGGGGTATGAGCGATTGATGTATTGATGTCACTATGGAAATCCCCCTATCTCGGCAGTATTCTAGTAGGATATCATTGAGGAACTCCCCTCCATTGTCTGCCCGCAAGGTATGTACCCTTTTTTGGAATTTTGTCTCAATTGACTTATCCAATTCGATGATTGATTTAACAGTGTCGCTTTTTTGCCTTAGGTTGAATGTAAAACCAAAGCCCGAGCAATCATCATTCACGACCAAACAGTATTTGGCGTGAGACCACCTTGCTTCAGGATTCATCGGGCCTATCAAGTTGGTGTGCAGGGTACCAAAGAGACGTGTATCCCGATCTTCTCTGGCAACAAACAGTTTTTCGTCCATCTTTCCAACCATGCAATCTTCACAGAGGCCTTTCAGCTCCAGGTTAGTCGTGACCATCCCCTTCACAACACCGCTAGTATTCATCTTCTTCACTATCGTGTCTCCTAAGTGACCTAGCCGTCTGTGCCAAGTTGCCAGGTCAGTGGCCGATGGATCCCTCTTCACGGCAGCTAGTACAGATTCCTGGGAGGGTACGACTCTCAGGTCAATCTCGTACGGTTCTCCTCCTAGTGTGGCTTGTGCATAGGTGTGTGCATCCTTCATGATGTAGATGTGTCCGTTGACTATGCGACTCTCATATCCCTTTTGGTCAAGGACTTTGAGCGATAGTATTTTCCCTTCGGCGCCAGGCACATGCATGACTTTTGTGAGTCAGATTCTCGTAACTCTGCCTTGATATTTAGTTTCCACCAGTACATCTCCTTCACCTATCCCTTGTACCTCGTTCTTTCTGAATGCCTTGATCATTCGGTTAGACTCATATTTGTGATAAGAGGTGAAGTCGTTTCTGTCATATGTTACATGAATGGTGGCAGCAGAATCTGCAAACCACATGTTTGGGCTTTCTTCGTGCCCATAGGCCCATACGATGTGGGTATCTGAGACTGTTTTGACAACATTCAAGGTGTGTGGGTCCTTTTTTCCTTTGAACCACTCCAGGTACTGACCCTCTTGACCGCCACCTTTCCCCCAGCATCTTGCTTTTGTGTGCCCTGTTTTCCTGCAGTTTTCACATTTCACTGTGGTCTTTGCACCTGTCTGAAACACTACATTGGCGTCCTTTTTTGTTGGTGAGTTCCCCTGCCTTCTGTTCCATTCGGTCTGAAGACGTGAGATAACCAGTCTAGGATCGAGTGTGCCACCAAGCGATCCTATCACTGGGTCCCATGATGGCGATGGCATCGACAAGGTAAGAACTCCAGCAAATCTTGCATCTGATATGCTTACACCTAGCCCTCCGCAGTCCTCCCTCAACTTCTGGAGTGCAGATATATGTGCTGGTAAAGTCTCTGTTCTGCCCTCAATGAATTTCTTTGATAACAATCAGTCTTGAGCTAGGTTCTGTGAAATAGGGTCGATTTGTGCGAATCAGTTCATTAAACTGTCCCACACTGCTTTTGATGTGGAGCAGTCTAAACCGGCCTGTACATTCGGGGATATGTTCATCAAGATGGTAGAAACAGCCTGGGAATCAATCTCCTCCTAAGTGGCTAGTGCGATAAGGTCTGAGTTGGGGGGTTTGGTGTTTGTTCCAGATACATAGGGCCAGAGTTTTGCCCCTTTCAGGTAAGGAATCATCCTTGTTTTCCAAAAATTCCAATTGGAACCGGTCTCATCGAGCCTTTCTGACTCGTCGTATCATATCACTTTAAATCAATTGGGCATCTTGCCTAGACGTTCGAAGGTCGGGGTTTTATGTTTTGACTAGAGGTCAACTTCAAGGTTCATCTGTACTGTTTGTCTAGTTACGGCCGGGGCCCATAACCTGTTAAAACTATAGCACAGATGAATTCAGTCAACTGAAAAGAAGACTCTATTTCATACAATAATAACCACCTATAGCGCAGAGGAACTTCAATAACAAATAAGAATCAGTCTTGAACATAGAAATAAGGGAGTGGGAACTAATACTCACTTCAGTCAACTGAAAAGAAGACTGAAGTGAAATGGAAACAATGTCGGCTACTTATAGTCTGTACCCTGACAGAAGTAATGGAAAGTTTTTGTGTTTTACCGCCCACTCGGTCAGGCCACACCAAACGACACACTCGACGTGTCATAGCTGCCCCAACGATCTTTGCGTCAACTTGGGTTTGTAGAAAGTGATCAGGCTTAATCTTCACACGGGTCACCCATGGGTCAAATGTGGGTGACCCGCACCCGACCCATGGGAAACCCAAACCCGTCAACCCATGGGTTTTTTCCCACGGGTTGATGGGTCTCGGGTGCGCGCCGCACCTGCACACAATACATCGCGTACGTGGCGGCGCATACGCATACAGGCATTGCTTATGTCGCGTTTGTCGCAGCGCGTGCACGTACATTGTGTACGTCACGTTTGTAGTGTTGCGTGCGCGTACGGCGCGTTCGTCGCATTCAGGGCATCGCATTTGTGTTGGCACGTGAACGTACGTGTAAGTCGCGCTTGTGTCAGAGTTGATGCCCCAGGTTGGGCCCGGGTCATGGGTGCTCGCGGCTTGACCCGCACCCACACCCAAGGACACCCGACCCGGTGACCCGCGCGGGTTGGCCTGACCCATGCATTTCCCTAATAGCCAAGTCCTGCAGGCCAAGAGTAGTGGCATTGGCTTCAATGTACTCATGCGTTGCACCCAACTTGCCGTGCGTGCCACCGATTTGCAACAGACAGGTACTCGGGAGGATGCTGGTGATGCCAGCCCGAGTCGAGGACTTTAAAAGAGGGGAAGAAGGTAGAAGGGCCTAAGCCTAGTCAATACCCAGAATGAGGAAATATGTACATGCATGTCCTACTTATATAGGTTTAAGAAGCGACATGTGGAATAGGGAATGTGAGACAACAAGGTATGCAGAGCATGTGGTTATTGTCCACAATGAGTAAAATTAGAATGAAGGGATGCAAACGGGCATAGAACAATAAAGGATAGAATAATAGAGACGTGGCCAAGGATAGGACAATAGGGAGTGGCCGACTATGAAACAATGGAGTCACGGCCGAGGATAATACAAGGTCAGGAAGTCCTGAAGTGAGACGGACCGAAGGGTGAGGACAAGGAGTGTGGATGGTGGATGTACCGAGCCAAGACTGGTGTACCAAGTGTTATGCATGTGGCGTGGACACTTGGTCGTGGATATAGGATGGTTGCTTGGTCGGCATTGCTGAGTGGACGGGTCTCAGTATGTGTACTTGACAGTATCCCCCCTCTAGCAGCTGAACCCATGAAGCTGGAAATTAATTTTTTAAAGTTCGGGATGCCTATACGTGATGTCATGGTGTTTGGGAGGCTTCTGGGCTTCTCATCGGTCAACCACATCACTCCACCATCAAAAACTACAAAACCCAAAAGATGAATGCCGAAACCGGTAATAGCAAACGGGAGCTTGGGGAGGCTCTGATTGCCAGTGGGAGCGATCGTCAGGGGGCCATTCAGTTGGAATGGGAAGCACAGATGGCTGCCAAGGAAGCGAGAGGAGTCGAATTGGTCGCACAGGCCGGAGAGAGGATTCCCGGTACTTTGGGAGTCCTGAGTGATGCAATGTGGAAGAGGGGTAGGAGTGTGGAAACGGGGCCCAGTGCGAGGCTGAGGAGACATGGCAGAGGAGCCGAGGTGAGTGATTTTTGGCTGCTAATATTTCTGTTGTTGATTTGTTTTAATAGCATGAGGACAAGCCGACCTGGGAGGGGTCGCCATTACTTCGTCCACCTTGCAAGCACTGCAAGAGACGAGAGGATGACTGTCAAGTGCAGTCTATAGGGGCTGCCTGTGGAAAGTGCCAATCCTGCTGGGTTAGGTGCAGTTTGGCTGCAATCTGGGTATCCTGGGCTAAGGACGGCCGGGTTGTACAGAAAGAGGGTGAATAAGATGCGGAGTTGGGGAGCGCAAAAGGTGCTGAGGAGGTGGAGAATCCACCAAAAAAGAGGTTAAGGCAGGGCCATGTGGTGCAGCCGAGCGGGGGGGCTCCTGTAGGAGTACCACAGATCGGGGGGTCGGAGAGGAGGGGGACGGAGGAGTTGATAGAGGAACTCTTCAAGAGGGTGCACCAGTTAGAGGGTGAGGTATTCCTCATACCAGAGGACAGTTCGGAGGGTTTGGAAGATGTGGGAGGGTTGGGAGGAAGGGAGAGTTGGTTGGATGATGGGGAGTTGGGTAAGGAGGAGGATAAGGGGAAGGGGAAGCAGGGGGAAGATGATAATGAGGATGATCAGGATACTGAGATTATTGATATAGATTGAAATATAACATATATATATTGGTGAATGAAAAGTAAAAGAAATAAAGGAAAAAAAAGAACAAGTCGAAGGTGCCGAAGTGCTTGGCAGGTTCGGATGTAGTATATTGACAGGAGAACAGGGTGATGGATGGACTGAGAGGGATGTGAGGTTTTTGTGATGTCGGGAATGGAGTGTTGGGATGTTTGTGGAGGGATTAGAGGTTGATGGTAGAATGAGGGGATGTATTCGGGAGTAAGAGTGGTCATAGGATCGTGAGTGGAATATCGGGATCATGTAGGGGAGGGACTGAAGGAACAGAGGAAGTGAAGGACGGGACAGAGAGTGATGAATGGAGGGGTTTTTTGGGAGAGGGATGTCTTTGGGAGGGGAGTTTGCACAGTTTGAAAAGGTTTCTAGCTGGTTACCACCCCCTGTCAGGGGACGACCCTCTTTAAACTCCGATCCAACTCCGAGGTCCCATTTCCAACTCCGATCAGCTCCGAGGCCTGATACAGGTCTGAAGTCCTACTTCGGACTCCGACCAACTCCGAGGCTAAGAGGCCCAGAAACCACCGAGTGGA
>QLPI01004481.1:0-20304 GCA_003314275.1 Chroogomphus rutilus | reverse complement strand
AGGATAGGAAATGAAGGAATGACAAAGGAGAGAGGGGACAGGATGAGGAAAGTAAACCAAACAATGAGCCAAATATACCGGACCGAGGCCATGTACTGGCGAGGGATGCCTTGTCACTGGTGTGTGGGACTAAAAGGCAAGGGTTGTTTGGTCGGTACTACCGAGTGAACCAGAGCTTGGTATCCGGGGCTTGACAGATATGAAGAATATGGGAAAAGCTATCTACTGTGTGACAACATCATCACTGTCCCTGCAGTTGTTTTGGGTGATGAGGGATATGCTCTTACAATGTCACAACACTCTCCCACACTTGAAGCACCCAAAAGTCCTAGGCATGATATCAGGGAATGATGTTGTTCTCATGGGAGTGATTTCATAAGGAGGTCAGCAAGGTTGTTTTTGATACCAACTTCATTAACCACGAGTGTTTTGCTTGCGATCTTCTCACCTATGTAGTGGTATTTGATGTCTATGTGTTTGGTCCTTGTGTGAAACACATGATTTAATGAAATTGACCTTGCACCAACAGAATCGCCATAGATATCAATTGGCAAATTGACCTCAAAAGAAAGCTGTTGCAGCTAAGAAATTGTCCATTGTGCCTGTTTTTCACATTCTGTCAGGGCAATGTATTCAGCCTCAGTGAATAAGAGTGCAATGGTCTGCTGTTTTTGTGTTTCCCAAACCACCCCTCCACCCCTGAGAACAAAAACATATCCTGTGGTAGAGTGATGGTCATCCCGGTCACCCGCCCAGTCTGAATTGCTATATCCTACTAGCTTGGTAGAGTTGTTGACCTCATAGGTCAGTTTGTGATCTTTGGTAGTTCCTAGATACTGTAGCACATGTTATGCAGTAAGTAAGTGATGATGTGTTGGGTTAGAACCAAATTGTGATAGTTGGTTTACTGTGAAGCAAATATCCAGTCTTGTCCCCAGCATTGCATACATCAGTGAGCCAACCAACTGCTGATAGCATGATGTGAGAGATGCATCTGAGTTTTTGTCTGCGTTTGCAGTTATATTTGTACCAGCTGCTAGGGGGGTGTAAACTGGTCGATGTGATGTAGAGTTGCTCTAGGTAATTAATACCTAAAAGCCTGCATGCACTGGTCCTTTTCTCTGGCGGGGTCTAGCACAGTCGTTTAGCACAGCTGGACTAGGTTCTGTGACTTGTGAGCAGCAATGTATGAAAGAAAATAGAATGTGAGTGATTATGACATGATGTGACAGGGAGGTGACCTGATGAGATGTGAATGTGTCATGCTGACTAAGACTTGGACTTTGGCTTTGGACTTGAATACAATAATAGTCTAGATGTTTAGTATTGGTGACTTGCCAATGGATGTAGACATTTCCTCATTCTGAATATTGACTTGGCTTATGCCTTCCTGTCTTCCCTCTAGTGATTGGCATGGGTATTGGAAACCCACATGGGTAGTGGGTATGGGTAGCATGGGTAAGGGTCAGGGTCAGGATTTCCAACCTGGCCCAAACCTGTACCTGCAGGCGGGTTTCATGGGTATACTTATATAATTTGCGGGTATGCTTAGATAAGTGAGGTTCAATGCTAACCTCACTTATATAAGTGAGGTTCAGTGCTAACCTCACTTATATAAGCAAATTTAGCACCGGCACCCACCCCTCAAGCCGTACATTGACCCTTTGAACCCATGGGTAAGAACAATACCCATTGTGGGTCACGGGTAAAGCAATACCCATTATACCCATAGGTACCTATACCCATACCTGCAATAACCCACTACCTGTTGCTAAGGGTATGGGTATTCTCAGGTACAGGTATGGGTAGGCACAAATTACTTGGGGGTTACCCGTGCCAATCACTACTTCCCTCCTCCTGTCTGAAGTCCTCTACTCAGGCTGACACTCTTGGCACTCTCCTGAGTATCTCTTCTGTTCCAAATCAGTGGCATGCATGGAAGGTAGGGTGAAACACATGAGTACATTGAAGCCAAGCCACCCCAATTGGTCTATAGGACTTGGCCAATTCCTGCCAGCATCGTGAAGTTGGTACTATTACAATAGTACTCGGCCCACGCATCATCAGCATTCCTGGTGCCTGACATTTATGCCCTATTCTGTTATCTCTCAGGACTCCTATTGTTCTATTTTTGGTTATATCTGCTGATCTATTCTTGGTTATGCTTCTACATGCTTTCCATACCTTATCCCCTTTTGCATACCTTATATTACCCTGTTCCACATTTTCCACCTCCAGTTCTTTGACTATATAAAGTAGCATATAGATGTATTGATCATTCTGAATATTGACTTTTCAACCCCCAGTCCTCCTGTCCTTAAGTCCTTACTTGCTGACACTCTCAGCATCCTCCTGAGTCTTCTTCTCTCTGAAATCAGTGGCTAAATAGAAGGTAGGGCATAACACATGAGTATGTTGATGCCAGCCATGTCTGGTCAGGTGTTAAATTTGCATATCAGGCACTTAGCTAGATACTTCTGGAAGAGTTTATGGAGGCTTCCAAATGGTTTCTGAGGGGGGGGGGTTGTACTCCAGAGGTGGAGGGGCTAAGGGTCATGGGTTTACAGATGGAAGCGGAAAAGGTGGAAAGACAGGAAGCGCCGGGGGCTTGGGACTGTTCGTGGTATTAGGTTGTACGACTAGTTATTCAAGTTGTTTGAGGTTGCAGGGACTCGGCTTCAACTTATGTGTTATCATCTGTCCCTAATTTCAGAAAGTCAGAAAGTTTACTGGAACTGAATTGGAAACTATGATGCAGAATTAAGTCAATATTCATACGTTGACTGGTGGCTTATATACATGTAACTAATCCTTGTACTACCTTTTGCCGAGTAAAGACAAGGGGAAGAAAAGAATACAAGGGGCTAATAGAGAATGAAGAATAAGGGAGTGAGGTATGCGATGATCCTGCATATTGTTTATCAAAAGAGCAGAACCTAGGTCTCAGAATCATGGAGGTTTGGGATTGCAGAACTTGGGTTGATACAATGGATTTGCAGAAAGAAGTTGTTTCCAGATTTAAATGGTCAGAAGGTCCCAGAAATGGTGCAGGTGGTTGTGGGGATTAATATGGGTTTATTGGGAGCATGGGCCATAACATCAGGCCAATACCCAGCAAGTATCGTGAAGTCAGTACTTTTGCATTAGTACTTGGCCTATGTAACCTTGGCACTTTCAGTGCTTGACAATTGGTTGATTTGTCTATCCCATACTGTAGTTTGAATTGCAGATCAGTAAGATGGTAGAAGGAATGACATGATTATTGTGGCTAGTCATGTCATAGACATTGATGAGCCCATTTCAATGAGGTTATCAGTGTCAAGCCCGCAATACCGAGTACCGACTTACTCGGGAATACCGACCAACCGACCCTCACCTGCATTATCTCGCACCACCGCTCAACCTCGACTCGGTACATCCGGTACATCGTATGGACCACTCCCCTCGACCACCCCCTTCCATTGTTCCTTCAACCCCCTATCCACTCCTTTACCCGTTTCCTCCGAACAACATGACGGCCACTCATTGTCTTGGCCTTTGCCATTGTTTTATCTTAGGCCGCCCTCTATTGTTCTATTCCCGCCCACCATTTCATTATCTTATTCTCAGCCATACTCTATTATTCTAATACCGCCTACATTCCTTATTCTATTTCTGATCACTGTGGACAATGCCTCCATGTGGTTGCCTCATACCTTATTGTTTCCATTCCTTACGCCACCCTGTTCCACATCTTGCTTCTTAACTATAAAAGTAGCGGGATGTATGTAGATAGTTCTTCACTCAGAATATCGATTGATTCGCACCCCTTTTGTCCGCTCTCTATTCCTAAAGTCCTTCGCTCGAGCCGACGCCCTTGGCATCCCTCAAGGTTCCTCTCGCTATCCAAATTAGTGGCACACACGGAACAGCAGGGCGCAACGCAAGAGCACGTTGAAGCCTAGCCACCCCGTAACGGTTTGCAGGACTTAACCGATACCTCGGCGTCACCGAATCTTGACAATCAGGCACTTCATCATCAACTTGAAGTGCTGCTTGAGCTTGCTAAGGTGAACTCAGGAACCATCAGTATAAGCAAGGCATATTGAGCTAAGCTGATCTTCTGCATGTTAAGACTCAGAGTCAAGTAAAAGAAAAGACCACTGTAATAATAATTGCAGGGAAATCAGACAAGAGAAAATTACTTGACTTGCAGTTAGAACTGTTAATGAGACTTTGAATAATTATAATATTCAGAGTACTACTGTGTCTTTATACACATTTGGTTATCAGAAACATGTGAAAATAAAATGTCGACATGTGAATTGTCCATGAGGGTATAACCTACATGTGATACAATGTCTCAGAATGATAGTATTGGAATTGTATCATGGGATGGGTGTCTTGGATTATAGGAAAAGGAATAGAAAGAAGGAAATGTGTTTACAATGCACATGTAGATGTTTCAGTTTGGGAATATTGATGAGGGTTCGATTCAGTACTTGGGTGTCTCAGCATGTGTCCATATAAGGAAGTGTCTCACAGTGGATGGTCAGATGAAAGAAGTAGTAACAAGCTCATGAATATGATTAGGGGCCTCATCATGTGTGTGTCATGTGCTTGACTCGGCTCGATATTAACTTCTATAATGTTTATGACTCATGTGTTTGCTTGACTCAGTGTTGACTTGCATATATGCTTGACTCGGCTTGTAGATTTAGTTAACTTGTGTTTGTGGGTGTAATAGAGTTAGATAGGGAGATAGGAAGCGGATTTTGTCATGTATGTGGATTCAATGAGTAAAATGATAATAATAGTTCCCAACCCTGCATTGATTAAGAATAGAGTGCTCTTGTTGGTAGCATCTTTCTTAATCTGTTCCCACATTTCCTTCACAGTCTTCATGTTTTTTAATCATAGATCCTACATGAACAGAGATTGTCGAGAGGAGAACATGTTGAGCTAGATGTTCACATTTGTCAAACTCAATAATGTGTGTTTCCCTGACCTCAATTTGTTCTTCGGTAGCAAGAGTCTTTCCATTTGACAGGATGGGGATGCAATTGAGTTCTGCATAAGGTTTTGGTATGGTGACCTTTCCTTCTACATGCACCCATAGCCCTTTTGCACCCATTGCTCTTCACAGACAGGACTTATAGTGAGAGGTGTCATCACATAGTTTGGGGATTGCACCTGAGGGTGAGTCGGCAGCTGATGGTAATGGAATAGACAACATAGGGTCTCAGTGTCAGCCAGGGACCATAACCTTTATCAATTATGAAAATGTTCTCAACCTCATGTCAAGAAGTTGAGATGTGTCATGTGCCAAAACCTTCCATATACATAGTATAGGAGATCATAATTCAGAGAGATACAGCTTCTGGTTGATTATCCCAACACATATCCCTCCAAATCATTCCCCTGGTGTCATGCTATTCATGACTTGTTTCAAATGACAGCCTGGGTGAAAATTCAACAAACCAAGTCTTGGAAGGTAAAAGCTGACTGCTTCTAACTGTCATGCTGTTAGACATATCAATGTGTAGTACAACCCAGTCTGTGATGCCACCGAGCAGCTCTTCAACTCTACATCCATTTAAATTTTATTTTCTCATGGCATATTATCTGAAACAAGCAGCAGTGCTGCCTTTCACATTACAAATGCACCACTGTCTATTGTCACTCACTGTTCCTATAAGTAGCTCTTGATTTTCCTTTATCAATCCCATGTTTGGTTTACTATTCCATCCAATATTCCAATCAGAAAATTTATGTATACACCTCCCTTTCAGCCATGTGGCTCTCTTTCTAAGAGCATATTTCATCAACACCAGGTCAGGGTTCATCTGTTAAATTCCCTTACTTGTTCAATGGACCTTGATAATTATTAAAAGAGGCAAGAGTACTTGTATGCTTTGTTGTACTTCCATATTGCATCAGCAACAACAGTTTCTCTGCCAACAGAGTTACTTCTATTGCTGTGTGTACAGCCTTGTTAATAGTCCAGCTATACCAGATATAATTATCTGTCCTGAGCACTTCATATATATATATATGTGTGTGTTGTGGGATTGCATGTGCATTGGAGAGCACTGGAGACTATGGAATGGAAAAAAGTTTCTTAAGAAGTACTGCAAATCACAGTCGGCTAGAAATGCAGAGGCACTAAACCTGTGCTAAACACTAGAATAGATGCATTGTAATTGACATTATTTGAAGTCACACTCATAGTTTTATTGGCATTGGACACTGGCATCTGCCTGCAAACTTGCCTGCAAACTTATTGTGTACATACCCATGTCGCTGCATTCGACATATTGACTCCATCATCTAGCAGTATCATGTCGGAACTCTTGCATTCTAATCCACAATTGACGTCTTTGTTGGGGGCATAAACCTTGACTGGAGCAAGGTCATCATCAGTGAGTGTTCTTGTTGAGCATTAACTCAAACTTGAAGTGCTGAGAAATTTTATTTGTCTATTGCAGAAGCAAAAGGCAATGTGAATATACCCATCACTAATAGTAATTGTGCTGACCACTTTGCCTATCGGCAGCCTTTTGCATGAATAGTGGCTACCAGATGAAATGATGTTCAAAGCATGTAAGTAATCCAAGGTAGTAGGTTCATCATCAGTATTGTGAAAGCTGATGGAGATCTTCCAACTGCATAAAACTCAACATCAATGAACTCTCAAGGATAATATAAATGTTGTTAATTCAAAATATGATTTGACTGGTCAGGTATATATATATATATACATGTGTATTCTTACAATGGTCTATAATTTGATACCAAAGAACACTCACATGATAATATAAGGATTAGATGTGGGAATACTTACATTATCCTTGAGCATTCTTTGATATCAAATGTTATACCATCAGAAGAGAACTCAAGATTACCACAAAGGTATGATTGGATAGTCAATAACCCTAAATATATATATATGTGATGAATTTAGTAGTTCTTCATATTTTGAATTGACAATGCTTACATTATCCCTTGAAGGTTGTTTGAGATGTTGAATTTTATGCTGTTGGAAGGGAACTCAAGTTTATGGTGAAGGCATGATTGCATAGTCAAAATTCCTAGTACATGTGTATATTTATGCAATGACTGGGGTGGTTTCTCCTATTTTGCACTGCAAATGCCTATAAATCAACCTTGAGGGTTCTTTGATATCAAATTGTGCACCATGGGTAGAGAACTCGAACTTACTGAGGTTACAGGTTGAAGGCTAATAGAGATCTTCTGACTGTCTAAAAATTGACATCAAAGAACCCTCAAGGGTAATATAAAAATTGGCAATTCAAAATATGATCCATCTCATTAGGTATATATGTATGTGTTCTTGCAATGGTCTACAATTTGATACCAAAGAATACTCACATGACAATATAAGGGTTTGATTTGCAAACACTTATATTATCCTTAAGCAGTCTTTGATATCAAATGTTATACTGTTGGAAGAGAACTCAGTTGTGCAAAGTCACTTTGCCAAATGTACTGCGGTGTCAATGATAATGTCCAGGTGACTATCCCTAGAATTCACCTGTAAGGGCAACCCTCCAGCATCTTCTAGAAGTATCTCACAGGGATGCTAAGCAGGGGGAATCCAAAGTTTTAATTATAATTACTATCTAAATACATGTGGGGCTCTCACCTAAGCAGGGGGAATCCAAAGAGGAAAGTCTAAGGTTCCCACTGCTAGTAAACCCCTCTTATACCCTTTTTATGTAAGTGGTCTGTGTACTAGCTTATAAATTAATACATTGGAGTTTGTAGAGCCAACTTCCTGGTACTAAGTCTGAGGCCTGGGTGCTCATTCTGGGTTCTAGTTACCATGCTAAGATCATTCCTATTTCCCACTTGGTGGTCCCTCAGACCTGGGTCTCTTATCCTGGGAGTTAGGTGGAGTCCAAGATAGGACTTCGGACTTGGATCAGGATTTGGAGAGGGTTGTCCTTTGACATCACCCTACTCTGCTTGTATCTTCATTAGCGTAAGGTGAGTGATAGTGAACAGATTAGTTACGGGAAGTAGGCATGTTGAGAGTGTAGCAATGATGGGAGGAAGAACATAGTAGAAGTCTTTCCTCTATCATACACAACACAGTGCACACCTGTGCACTCCATATCCTGACAGCCCCAGGCTGGCCATACATCCAGGTTGACATTGCATGATTATTTGTAACAACTTGCACAGTAGTTCAGACAAATTAATTGAGCAATATAAGAATTTATTCTCCTCAATGTGTGTCAACTACTGAGGAGGAGGGCATGTATGGGTGGTGTTTCACCTGCATATATGCCTGAGCCAGCCCCTAAGCCACTACTTTGATATGGAGCCAAGCTACCAGTCTCTTCCTAGCGAGCCAGCCACACATGTTGCATCATGCATGTGCAAGCACATGTCAGTAGTGTATATAGTAAATATAGAATAACTCCCCCAGTTTTGAGGGTAAAAATACAAGATAAATATTGAAATTTCTTAAATTGAATGGCATACTGGTTGACACCAAAAATGATAAGAAATAAAAATATATTGCAGATTGACCTCTCAGGGGTGAGGTTATATACACCCTACAAGTGGCAGACAAACAAAATCAGAAGATGAGGGTAGTTGTTAAATCCACATGTCGGGACTTAGCTAGAGGCTTCTGGAAGGGCTTCCAGAGGTTCCAGATGATTTCCGAGGGGGGGGTTGTACTCTGGAGGTGGAGGGGCTGGAGGTCACAGGTTTACATTTGGAATTGGAAAGGGGTGGAAGGATGGGAAGTGCAGGGGGGGTCAAGGACTGTTCACAGTATTAGGTGGTTCAAGTGGTTTGAGGTCACAGGGACTTGGCTTCAACTTATGTGTTGCACCCTCCTTGATCGTCTGTCCCTAATTTCGGAAAGTTGGAAAGTTTACCGGAACTGAATCGGAAACTACGATGCAGAATTAAGTTGATATTTGTACTGGTGAATAGTCCAGTCAACTGGAGTCTTATATACATGTATCCAGTCTTTGTACTATCTTTTGCCAAGCAAAGACAAGGGGGGAAGAGAGTACAAGGGGCAATACAGAACAAAGAACAAGGGAGTGAGGTATGCAAAGATCCTGCGTATTGTTTATCAAAGGAGCGGAACTTTGGCTTCGGAATCTTCGGAGGTTTGAGAATGTGGAATCTCAGGTTGATACAATGGAATACAGAAAGCAGTTATTCAGGCTTTGAGCGGTCAGAAAGGTCCCAGAAATGGTGTGGGTGGTTATGGGGGTTAATGTGGGTTTATTGGTGGCATGGGCCATAACAGTATCCCTCCACTAGTACCGAGCCCTTGAGGTCCTAAGCTTATTCTCACCATGAATTGAGCGGAGAAGAGCGTGGGATTATTTTTTAGGCATATTAGGATGTAATAGGTGTATTTTCCAAGCACCTGTCCGATGTATATATAAGGGGTTCTTTTTCTCCCCCTCGAGTTCCTTTTCCTGCCCCTACCCATGTCCGGACTGGAGCAGGATATCAAAGCGGAAGTCTTGGAGCAGGTGCGTACTTTCTGAGCTGAATGTGCAGAAAATATTCACTTGTTGAAGGTGGAAGGGGCGTGGAAACTGAAGGCTGTCCAGAAGGTCAAGAAAAACCAGAGGGCTGAAGTCTGAAAGCTGGAGGAAAAAACAAAGGAGGTGGATCAGAGGAGGAGGAGGAAGGAAAAGGAATGAGCCATGGAGCGTGATGCCAAGGCTCTGGAGCTTGATCTCCTGGCCAGTCAGGTGGCTGAAGATCTGGAGGATCAACCGTCTTGGGGGGGTTTCAATGCCCCATCAGGGTCCAAGGATGGGGATAATCCATGACAGGGGACCGAGTCTGACGAATCTTTGGATAGTGGTTCCCCCTCAGATTTTGAGTCTGTCTTCTCATCTGCTGGGGGCAATCCAGGGGGTAGGGAGGATGTCCCCAACGTGCCCATGATTGGGGCAAGTACTGCTGCGAGAGATGTGGAGAGGCAGCATAAAAAACATCTCAAGCAGGATGCCCATATTTTGGGGGCACAAAGGGCCTATGAACATCAGGTGGCTTAGGATATGCAGGTGGCTGGGAAGGAGGTGGCTCTCGGACCCTTTGAGTTGAGTCGCCAGGTGCTAATTTGTCATCGTCCTGACTTGTACCAGGTCACCAATCTGGGGATTCCTTCTCTGTTGAGGTCAGAACCCTGCAACAGGTGTCTCAAATGTGGGGAACCTTGCACCTGGACCACATCAGTCAAGACCTGTATTCCCTGTCAGAAGAGCAGGGTAAGGTGCGAGGTTGGTGGGGTACCGGTTGTTAAAGGATTGACCTCGATAAAAAGGAGGTGGGAGGAGACAGAGGTTCCCGAGGTGTCCTCTTCAAAGAGGATGAAAGTTGAGGTGCCAGTCCCTCCCCTTCTGAAGGCTAGGAATTCCACAAACAAGGATATCCTGAAGGAAATCAGGAATGGTATTTTCGCTCTTGGAGCCAACCTAAGGAGGTTGTCAGATGCCTCCAAGATGCAGAATGCTATCAAGATGGATGGTCGGAATCATCCAACAAGCATGTGGAGACATGGAGGTTTAGTCTGGAGTTGTTGGGCAGTGGTGGGTGGGTCAACTCTGGCATGTGGCATGGGGAAGGCAGCCTCTAAGAGGGAGAGGACTCCCAGGGGGACAGGTCTGGCACCTGGTGCAGAAGATGTAACACCTAGAGTAGGGCAGCCTATTGAACAGGTGGACCCAGTGTGTGATGTAGAGGGTTCGGCACTTGTGATGGGGCATCTTACTGAAGAGGTGGTTCCAGGGATTGTGGTACAGGCAGCGGGGCCATTTCCTGGAGTGGTGGTTCCAGGGGTTATGGTGCTAGCAGCAGGGCCAATTCATGGAGTGGTGGTCTCAGTGCTATGCAGCTGGTGCCAGAGTCGGGGGCCTTGCTTCTTATTCCTCGGTTTCCAAAGCTTCCTCGGTTTCAGATTCTTCTTTAACTTCTTCTGTCATGGAGGCAGCGCACCCTTTAGTGACTATGGTGGTGGATCTTGGGCATTCCTTGGCTGAGTGGCCCGATCTGCCACAGAAGAGGCAGAGTTTTTGTTCGAAGCAGCATTGCTGTTCTTGCAGTGTAAGTTTTCCATCTTTTCTGATTTTGGATGAAAGGTCCGTGGTAGTCCTGCTGCCACTGGATGGGGTTGCAGGTTGGCCCAAATTAGCTGTCTTATTACCCATGTTAGAGGCTGAATATATGGTCATGGGGGTCCTCCCTCTGTCGTAGGGGCAGTCAAAGTTCCAGGTAGAGGGGGGCTCTCTGGCAATTTATGATCATTGCTCCCAATAGTGGGCATCGATGGATTGAGACAGGAGGGGGAGTTGGAGCAGGGAGTGGGGCTTTCCAACTCTGGAAATCTTGTCCTTGATCCTGCCAAGGAGTCTGTTGTAGAACTGGCAACAAAGTGTGGTGTCACCCCAGTGGACATGGGTGGCTAGTCGATTGAACTCAACTACATATTTTGTGATGCACTGGTTATCGCACATACGGAGGTTCTCAAGGTCCGCTTCAGCCTCTCCTTCTGGGTTGTGGGGGCTGAAGTTGGTTTTGAGTTCATTAATGAACTCTGCCTAGTCATAGAGCCAGTCTGGCTTGTTAGGGGTGGAAAGGGCTGGTTCAAACCAGTCCAGGGTGGTACCAGTCAGGTATGACAGTATGTAGGTTACCTTGGCACTGTCGGTATTGAAAGCATCATGGTGGTCACAGAAGTTCAGACTACACTGTACTAGGAATGCTTGTAGTTTCCTCGAATCAGATCTGTCAAAGGTATCCGGATCCCAGACCTTGGTGGCATGGGGGGCTGATCTTCTGGGGCTGACCAAGTTGCTTGCCAGCGTAACGAGGGCCTGAGTGAGATTGGGCATAACATTGGGTCCTAAGGTGGGGGCCCCTCCTGGGTGTGCAGGAGGTGGTGGTGCTGTGGCAGGTGGTGTGACATGGGACTGGACGATGGGGGGTGGTACAGTGGGTGGAGGTACGACAGGTGGTGGTGCAATGAATGGTAGTGCCATGGGCAGAGGTGTGAAAGGTGGTGGTACGTAGGGGGGCAATGCAAAAGGGGGTGGTTCCAAAGAGGTTGATGGCACTGCTGAGGATGGTCCTGAACTGGATTGCATCTCTGAGGGCAACGATTGTGAGTCACTGGGCGGTGGTTCATGAGGAATGGGTTGGTCATATTCAAACGTGGGTGTAGGTCTGTGTCTGAGAATCTGCAGTTGGATGAAGGTTCCAGAGGGTGTGCTAGGGTCTGAGGTGTCTGGAAACTTGGTCTGGGGGCAGACAGTTCTCAGAGGACAGATGCACGGTAGGCAGATACCTGAGTGAGTGTCTGTAGGGCTTGTGAGTGTGTGATAGGTCTCATACTTTATGACAATCAGGAGTGTGAGTACAAATATACTGTTAAATCTGAGTGTCGGAGTTTAGCTAGGGGCTTCTGGAAGGGCTTCCAGAGGTTCTGGATGATTTCCAAGGGAGGGTTCATACTCTGGAGGTGGAGGGCCTGGAGGTCATGGGTTTACGGTCAGAATCGGAAAGGGGCAGAAGGACAGGAAGCACCGGGAGGGTCAAGGACTGTTCACAGTATTAGGTGGTTCAAGTGGTTCAAGGTTGCAGGGACTTGGCTTGAACTTATGTTTTGTGCCCTCCTTGATCATCTATCTCTAATTTCAGAAAGTCAGAAAGTTTACCAGAACTGAATCGGAAACTACAATACAGAATTAAGTCAATATTCATACTGGCAAATAGTCCAGTTAACTGGAGTCTTATATACATGTATCTAGTCTTTGTACTATCTTTTGCCGAGTAAAGACAAGGGAAGAAGAGAGTACAAGGGGCAATATAGAACAAAGAACAAGGGAGTGAGGTATGCAATGATCCTACACATTGTTTATCAAAGGAGTGGAACCTTGGCTTCGGAATCTTTGGATGTTTGGGAATACAGAACCTTGGGTTGATACAATGGAATATGGAAAGTGGTTATTCAGGCTTTGAGCAATCAGAAAGGTCCCAGAAATGGTATGGGTGGTTATGGGGGTTAATGTGGGTTTATTGGCGGCATGGGCCATAACGGTAGTTGTGAAGGTGAGGATGTACCTATTTGTTCACATCTATGTAGATCATGGGTACTGCTACATGTACAGAGGAGACAGGCATAAAGGACAGCCTGTGGGATGAGATCTTAAAGATAATGCATTAGCATCAATTCTGTGAGCAAACCCAAACCAAAAAATTAGCAGAACTCACCTACCTATCTATCTTTTCACTTATTTCCAACTTCAGGGGTGCAGAGGGAAACCCTCTGGATGTGTGCACAGGGCAAAAAGCCTTCTTGAGCTTCTTGAGCTTCACAAAGCACACACATCCTTAAGCACCTTTACTGTCAGGATTCGGTGACACCAAGATATCGTTAAGTCCTGCAAACCATTCTGGAGTGGCTAGGCTTCAATGTGCTCGTGCATTGCACCCTGTTGTTCCATGCGTGCCACTAATTTGTAGTGAGAGGAGCCTTGTGAGGATGCCGAGGGCGTCGGCTCGAGCGAAGGACTTTAAGAAATAGGAAACAGACAAAGGGGTACGAATCAATCGATATTCTGAGTGAGGAACTATCTACATACATCCAGCTACTTATATAGTTAAGAAGCAAGATGTGGAACAGGGTGGCATAAGGAATGGAGACAATAAGGTATGAGGTAACCACATGGAGGCATTGCCCACAGTGATCAGAAATAGAATAAGGAATGTAAGCGGAATTAGAATAATAGAGTATGGCTGAGAATAAGATAATGAAATGGTGGGCGAGAATAGAACAATAGAGGATGACCCAAGATAAAACAATGGCAGTGGCCAGGACAATGAGTGGCCATCATGTTGTTTGGGGGAAATGGGTTAAGGAGTGGATAGGGGGTGAAGGAACAATGAAGAGGGATGGACAAGAGGAGTGGTCCATACGATGTACCGGGTGTACCGAGCCGAGGCCATGCAGTAGTGTAAGATGATGTGAGTAAGGGCCGGTTGGTCGGTATTCCTGAGTAAGTCGGTACTTGGTGTTGGAAAATATCAATCCAACACGATGGCGAAGTCTAAGAGCTGAGACAACTTTTGTTCTTATTCATTCTTCGCTTTATTGAACAACAAGATTATATTCCTTTTTATTCTATTGTATAACCTTTTGTAGCGGTCAAAAGACTGACGCGTAGTTATAAGCCGGCCTCTGAGTAGATAGTTCCTCAGTCGAAGTATCTGCACCTTCGACTGAGGTAAGTCACATCACTCTCTAAGATTATATCTAGAGTACTTATTTATTTTGTAGTACTCTTATTGTTTAGGTATTTACAATATAGTCAAAGTATCTGCACCTTCGACTGAGTACTCTTATTGTTTAGCAAACTCGTATCAAATCATTCTATTTAATCTTATCAGGTTATGGGCCCCGCCGATACTCCCCTCACAGCCATGACCTCTGGATCAAAGGACGATTCTATATACCGTGTTCCCAGACTCGCTGCTGATGGATCAAACTGGGTGGTCTTCAAGACTCGCTTGGAGCTTGATGCTTTAGGTCATGATGTCGCTGGACATTTTGATGGAAATGCCACATTACCCACACCACCCAAATATTCCGATAAAGACATGTCCAACTGGACAACAGCAGACTGGAAGGCCAAGTCTGAGTACAATGCTGGAGTAACCCTCCACCAGCGAGGTGAAGGAATTGCATGTGCTGCAATTGCCAGTGCAGTTGGGGACTCGCTACTCCTAAAAATCAGGAGCCTCCCGACGGCCTAAGAAATGTGGGCCGCTGTTTGCAAAGAGTATGAAGGAAAGACCCGAATGGTCCAGATAGACCTGCGTCAAAGAATGATGGATAAGAGATGCGCAGAAGGTGGAGATGTAAGAACTCACCTTGACTCTCTTTGCTTGATGTACGAAGAATTAGCTGCTATGGGTGCTACCCCCAGCCAGGATGACTATCCCACCATCATCTTATCATCATTACCTTCATCCTACTCCCAATATTTATCCCCCATTGCAGCCTCTGCAGACCTGCTCCAGAAACCCCTGACCCCTGATGACATCATCTCACACGTGGTACAAGAATACGATTGTCGTAGAGTACAATCGGGAAGATCCGATAAGCCTGCAAAGGATGTCGCTTTTGCCGTCCACGATCAGCCAAGTCGAGGACCCAAGCGGAAGCCCAGTAACAAGAAGGATGTCGAATGTTATAATTGCCACAAAAAGGGGCATTTTGCCACTGATTGCTATGGACCTGGGGGTGCAAAAGAAGGCCAAGGTCCACGTTTCAAAGGCCGTTTCAAAAGGAGCACTAAGAAAGCCGGAGATTCTGCACATGCTGCTGATTCCCAAGACAAAGAGGAAGCCTGGACAGCAATCCTTGACGATATTTTTGTTACTCAAGGCAATGATGACCTACCTCCCATTGTACCCTCGTCAGAAAGCACCACATCAACCTCCACACTCATTAACGCATCGGAAGTCAAAGAAGAGATGCCAGATCTTGTAGAAGTGTCAGACAGTGATGATGACACCGATGGCATCAACAACTTTGATATCAGATCTGATTCCTCATCTGACGAAGAAGACGATAATAATGAGGGAGCTATGACAAATAGTGTCGCAGATGTGGCAGAACTCACTGAGCCCTCTGACAGGGAGGATGAACCCATGCACGAGCACGATCTTGTTTATCCATGTGACAGCGATGACGATAGAGGTGTCTATGTGGCAATAGAAGAACTGGCTGGAACTGTTGGCACCATCACTTACATATACGACTCCGGTGCAACTCAGCATATGACACCCCACAAGCATCTCCTAGAGAACTACCACCCTATTACGACCAGAATTGTCAATGCCGCTAACAAACATGAGTTCCAAGCAATCAGGTATGGCAAAATGATGATTGTCGTCCCAAATGGTGCCCAGTCAACAACTGTAACACTCAGAAATGTGCTTCACGCACCTGACATTGCGATAACCCTCATATCCATTGGGGAAATTGATGATGCCGGATATTCCACTACCTTCAGAGATGGGGTCTGTACCATTCATCGCAAAGATGGAAAACTTGTAGGGCGAATCCCTAAGAAGAACAAGCTATACCGAGTCGACCAATCAATTAAAGTCGCTGAATCAGCACATGTGGCCGAAGAAGAAGTTACCATAATAGAGCTCCACCGGCGACTCGGGCACGTTGCTCCGAATACAGCTAGCCAATTTGTTAACGATGGTTTAGTCACTGGAATCTTGCTAGCTCACGGGTCTAAAGTAACGCCATGTGACGACTGCATTCATGGCAAAATGACACGAAAATCATACCCCAAGGAGCAAAAGTCAGCAAGACCGGCTGCATATGGAGATGAAATACACACCGATGTATGGGGACCCGCTCCAGTCAAAACAATAGGGGGAAGGGAATACTACGTAACCTTCACTAACGACTACACTCGGATGACATCCCTTTACCTCCTAACCCACAAGTCCGAGACCCTTGATGCATATAAGAAATTTGAAGTGCGTGTCGAAACTCAACATAACACGAAGATTAAGTGTTTGCGCTCCGACCGTGGAGGGGAGTATACCAGCCATGCATTCACTGCACATCTAGAGCTCAAGGGGACAATTCGACGCCTAACCGTGCATAACTCACCTGAACAAAATGGTGTCGCCGAAAGATTAAACCGCACGCTGCTGGAACATGTCCGTGCCATGCTCCGAAGCAGTGGTCTTCCGAAACACCTGTGGGGAGAAGCAGTCAAGCATGCTGTGTGGCTCAAAAACTGTATGATAACACGTGCTTTGGGTGACGACACAACTCCTTTCGAAATGCTGACAGGAAAGAAACCTGACCTGTCAGGCCTCAAAGAATGGGGCTGCAAAGTGTTTATCCATGACGCAAATGGCTCGAAGCTAGATAGCCGTGCAAAAGAAGGGAGATGGGTGGGATTTGATGAGGAGAGCAAAGGGCATCGAATCTACTGGGCTGATAAAAGGTCAGTCAGCGTTGAGCGTAATGTCAGGTTCAACAAAGACTTCATTACTATGCCCGAGGTCATTTCCCTTGAGGGGGAGCAGGACCAAATCAAGAGAAATGATTCAAACTCTGTTCTCACCACATCTATTACTACAACCTCTCCTACAAATCAACCAGAACCTACACACCCAACCACAAATCCAGACCCACCAACCTCTGACACTCGCAGTAAACGAATCCGACAACCATCAGCCTACATTAGACGAATTCAAACAGGCGAAGGGAACATCAGTCAGTACAATCGCGATCAAGGAAAATTACCAGCAGGTGCACCCACCACTGGAAATCCCCTCCAAACGGCACTTTCTGAACATAACCCTAGCGAAAATGCTCTCTCAGCTATCCACACTGGAGATCAACCCCTGACCATAGAGGCAGCAATGGCGAGTCCCGATTGGCCGAAGTGGAAAGAAGCCATTGAGGACCAACTGACACAACTTGAAACCATGCAGACATGGGTGTTAGTGAGACGACCTGAGGGAAGGAATGTAGTGGGAAGTAAGTGGGTCTTCAGGCTAAAACGTGATGCCACAGGCAAAATCACAAAGTACAAGGCACGGCTCGTTGCCCAAGGTTTTACCCAAAACCCTGGAATCGACTTCAATGAAACTTTTGCCCCCGTCGCAAAACTGACTTCCAACCGCATTGTATTAGCACTCGCTGCTCAAAACGATTGGGAAATACACCAAATGGACGTAAAAAACGCATATCTCAATGGAGAACTTGAAGAGGAGATTTATATGGCTCAACCACCGCGGTACTCTGCAAAAGGAGACGAAGACAAGGTCTGTCTACTACGCAAATCCATTTATGGGCTAAAACAGTTAGGGCGACAATGGTATCACTGCCTACGGGAAGCATTCAGACGAATTGGTTTCACACGCTGCGAAACAGAACACAGTGTTTTCACACGACGCTGCAATGACAACATCACCATCATAGTTGCGGCAGTCGATGACCTAACAATCACCGCTAGTTCCAAGAAAATGCTACTCGAGACCAAAAACGCACTCAACACCGAATTTGAAATGTCCGATATGGGAGAAATACATTGGCTACTTGGTGTAGAAATCAAACGAGAACGGGAAAAACACATAATATTGCTATCTCAAAAATCATACATTGACATGATTTTATCCCGTTTTAATCTAGAGAACACCGCCCCAGTATCCACCCCAATCGAGCCCGGTCTCCACTTGTCCAAGAACCAATCTCCATCGACGCCGAATGATGTGCAGAGCATGAAGGCCGTACCATATAGGGAGGCGATAGGATCGTTGATGTATGCAGCAGTAGGAACGCGGCCCGATATCGCTTTTGCCGTAACCCTTCTGTCCCAGTTCATGCAAAATCCCGGAAAGGCACACTGGGAAGCAGTGAAGCGGGTATTCAGATATTTGAAAGGGACGAGGGATCTCGAGCTAACTTACGGTACCAGTCCAAATGGACTTCGAGCGTACACTGATGCCGATCATGCATCCCAAGAACATCGGCACTCGATCTCCGGTTACGTCTTCCTTATCAATGGAGGGGCCATCTCCTGGAGTTCCAAAAAACAACCAGTTATCGCTCTGTCAACAACGGAAGCCGAATACATCGCAGCTACTCATGCAGCTAAAGAAGCCATCTGGTTGCGTTCATTCCTGGCCGAAATAACCACACAGCAAGTTACCCCTCTCACTCTATATTGCGACAACCAATCCTCTCTCGCTCTTGCCAAGAACAGTCAGTATCACGCTAGGATGAAACACATCGATCTACGCTACCATTTCATTCGAGAAGCGATCGAAAAACAATTACTCGAGGTTGTTTACTGCCCCAGCCATGGAAACCTAGTGGATCTTTTTACCAAAGGGTTGCCACGAGTGAAAATCGAGGATTTTGTGGGACGTCTGGGCCTACGTTCGGATTGAGGGGGAGTGTTGGAAAATATCAATCCGACACGATGGCGAAGTCTAAGAGCTGAGACAACTTTTGTTCTTATTCATTCTTTGCTTTATTGAACAACAAGATTATATTCCTTTTTATTCTATTGTATAACCTTTTGTAGCGGTCAAAAGACTGACGCGTAGTTATAAGCCGGCCTCTGAGTAGATAGTTCCTCAGTCAAAGTATCTGCACCTTCGACTGAGGTAAGTCACATCACTCTCTAAGATTATATCTAGAGTACTTATTTATTTTGTAGTACTCTTATTGTTTAGGTATTTACAATATAGTCGAAGTATCTGCACCTTCGACTGAGTACTCTTATTGTTTAGCGAACTCGTATCAAATCGTTCTATTTAATCTTATCACTTGGTGTTACGGGCTTGACATTTACCAACAATGTGGTGAATCTTGAAGTGGGAAAGGTTCACCAACACTGACTTTGCACATGGTGTGTAGTGCATGCAACCACAGGCAGGATGCAGCAACAGTAGCATACTGCATGTCTGAACAGCCCAACATGGTGGGAGTGTTAGCAGGTAGATTGTGTGTGTATGCAACAGGTGGGTAGGTGGTGGGGAGAAGAAGAGAGACACGATAGTTGAACCAGTCACATGACCAGGGTATGGCTGGGCTTAGGGATTAGGTTAGATAATAATTTTTCTTACAAAGTGCTGACTAAAAACCTACCTGGAGCCACAAAAGTTGTATTTGATATTACAAACAGCCCCCTACCCTCTGGGCAGAAGCAGCCAGCCTGTTAGGATTCAGTGACACCAAAATATCGGTTAAGTCCTACAAACCATTTTGGAGTGGCTAGGCTTCAACGTGCTCGTGCATTGCACCCTGCTATTTCGTGCATGCCACTAATTTGGACAGTAAAGAGTCTCGTAAGGGTGCTGAGGGCATCAGCTTGAACAAAGGACTTTAGATGAGAAAGGCAGGAAAGGGGGTGTGAACTGGTTTGATATTCTGAGTGGGGAACTATCTACATACATCCCACTACTTATATAGGTTAAGAAGCAAGATGTGGAACAGCATGGTGTAAGGAATGGAAAACAATAAGATATGAAAAACCACATGGAGGCATTGTCCACAGTGATCAGAAATTGTCAAGTACCATACTGAGACACATCTATTTGGCATTGCCGACCGAGCAATTATCCTATATCCACGACCAAGTTGTTGGGTGCAAACTAGCATCTCACCCCTGAGAGACCAACCTCAATATACTGTATTATTATATCGATTTCGGTACTATTTAGTGCGCTTTTAATCTCTGAATTTTTCTCAATTTTACTTGTATTTTT
>QLPI01004478.1:0-51959 GCA_003314275.1 Chroogomphus rutilus | reverse complement strand
ACTCTAGCATCTCTTCACGCTCTTCCGCCATCATGAAACGCACGTCGTACGCCTGAGGGCATTCTCGGGCGAAGTGGCCGGCCCTGCCACATCGTCGGCATGTGAGCGGTAGGGGATACCGTCGCTTGGTAGCGTCAACGTCCATCGGCGCAGGTCCAAGCGGTGGCATCGGGGGGGCGAGGGCTGACGACGTCCTAGGGGGCGTGGGCGCTGCTTGCTTGGTCGTGGGTTCGACTGCCCTTCGGCTAGGCTGCGGTGTTGCGGCGTGCGGCGATGGGAATCGGGGCCCCTGAAAGGCTTCGTTCGCTGCACGTGTGAGGGCCACCGCTCGTGCTGCGGCGTACCATGCCAAAATGTCGTCGTCCTTTGGTCTTCCGTCCAACATCAGCGCGATGCGACTTTGGATGGTGGGGTCAAGGCCCCGTCGAAACTTCATGACGATGGACCGTCCATCCGTGTATTCGGCCTTCCCGACCAAGTCCTCGAATTGGTCGATATATTTGTCGACCGAACGCTTGCCCTGGTGGTACTGGCGCGACTCCAATTGGTTCGCTGCTTCAGTGGCCTCGTGCAGGGGGTAGAAGTGTTCCCGAAAGGCGTCCGCGAATGCCTTCCAGTTGGCATAGAGCGGGATGCCTGACTTTGATTCATGTGCGAATACCCGGCTAGAGAAGGTTGCCGCTCTTCCGGTCTTCATAAAAGACAGTGCCCAGAGGATCTGAGACTGCTCGTCGGGAAAATCGGCGGAACAAACTCCAAGGTACAAGGTGCAAGACTGCAGGAATGCGCGCCCATGCGAACGGTCGCCATCGAACTCTGAGGGTTTGGCGGGTTCTACCATCCGTTTCGCGGGCTGCCGAGCGCGGGTCTGGAGACCTGCCACTAGGCTGGTCGTAGTTGCCTGTAGCGCGTTCAGCCTCGTCTCCAAGTCCTGCTTCTCTCTTCTTTCTCTTAGTAACTCTTGTTCTATACCTGCTAGTCGGTCCAACAATTCTTGGGCCGAGGGCAAGTCCATGACGAGTAAGATTTTATATCGAATGAGGAGGGGCTGCTGCTGTCGCTGCTCCCGAAGAATTTCGATTTGGAGTCGTGCGATGGAGCAGCCGGTTCTCGAAGGAGAGAGTTTTCTACTGTAAGGGCAACCTAAGCAGGCGTTCTACCCTAAGGTGGCGCACTGGCGAAGGGGGATCCAAAGATTTAGTATAGTACCTAATACATGGGGGCTAGCCTACCTGGCGAAGGGGGATCCAAAGAGAAAACTCTAGGGAACCCTTCGCCCACTGACTACTGTATATAAGTATCGTCTCTATGGCGCTCCGCGCTCTATCGGGCATCATTCTCCTTGCCGACTGGGAAGTTCCGCCAGGGTCCCGACCCTGGGGACGAATGACGAAAAGGGGGCCAAGGGGTGCAGCTGACTCTTCTGGGGGGTACTCGCCAACAGGAGTGATGGTTCGGCGTGCGGTATGTTCGGTACTGCCGTGAGTAGGTCGAACGGTTTTCGGCTGGCGGGTGCGGTGTACGGGCGAACTGCCGTCGGTCGGGGTTTGAACACGGGGGTTCCCCTGACACTTCCCCTCTGTTAAAGTCCTCGACTCGGGCCAGCATCACCAGCATCCTCCTGAGTACCTGTCTGCTACAAATCGGTGGAATGCATGGCAAGTAGGGTGCAACGCACAAGTATGTTAAAGCCAATACCACTACTCTTGGCCTGCAGGACTTGGCCATAGTCTGCCCGATCCTGCGACAGCGCCCCTCGGCAGTACCAAAGCCCGTCAGTACCCGAAGCTTGACAGCCAAACACACTGTGCCAACAATCACTTAGTCATTGTGAAATCTAGAGAGAGATGTTAGTTTCAAATATAGACAAGGAAGGGTGTACATACAAGGTAAAATGGAGTACTGGTGACAGATATAACATATTTACTCACAAAACTAAAAATCACCAAAACTGCCTTGCAAATTTTTTCTAAGGCATCAATGATTTTTGCATCTGGCATCACCCAAGGATTCAGTGACAGTAAATCTGTCAATCTCAACCATGTTTCAGATTCAACTCTGATGCTGCTCATTCCACATTACTCTCACCATCATCACATTACACAGCCAGATATACTACACAGCCCTCAATCACTAGAATCTCAAATCCTCATCCTGTCTTTTTCAGATCTCATTCCCATGTAATATATCTACACTCATGACCCATATGTCTTAGCAGAACTATTATTTGAACATTATCTCCAAGTATCTCCTCTAGGTGGAATAACATACCCTACCAAGAAGTTTACCAGGCAGGTCATCCCTAAAGACCAGTATGCTGGTGTCTTGCAACTCATGCTTGTTTCAAATGGTAGTCTTAGCACAAATTCAACAAAGCAAGTCTTGCAAGGTAAATCCTTACTCTTCTACCTATCATACCTTACATATCAACGTATCAGCTACTGCAACTCAGTTTTTGATGTCACTGAGCAGCTCATCTATTCTACGTCCATTGTTCTTTTTTCATAGCAGAGTCATGTGAAGAGAGCAGCAGCGCTTGTTAAAGTATAGAGACTGAAATACTATCTCAGTCTCTTGGAAAAGAGCTCATATTAGAAGTAGTTAGCTATCTGAAATACTATCTAAAAGAATAATTAACAATTGTATGAAATATGAAGATAAACTTGAACTCATACCTCAGTCTCTTGGAAAAGAGCTGAGGTCACAGAGTCACACAACTGCGAAATACAATGGCAGATTCAAACTCCTATCAAAGGTAGATATCAGAGATAATAATGAATAGACTCCATACCCTCTCTCCAATACCATCAGGTCCTAGTTACCAGGGATCAGGAGAAAAGATGTTGGGCTGAATATCAAATCCTTAACAGCGCTGCCTTCCAAATAACAACTGCACCACCATCTGTTCTCACCTGCCGTTCCTATAAGTAGCTCTCAACCTTCCCTTATCGGTCCCACGTGTGGTTTGCTATTTCCACCTACTTTTCCAACTCTAATACTTCCATAAACACTTTCCTTTGGGTATCCTTCTTCTGGGTCATATAGGGTTCTTTCTTGCTAAGAGAATATTTCATCTCCTCCATGTAACAGTTGCAATGCTCCCTTGGTTATTCAACCAACCTTGATAATTCTTCAATTAGGCCACAGCAGCCATACACTTTGTCATACTTATGTATTATATCGACGACAATATGTGCCAAGCTAACAACAGAATTACTTCCGGTGCTGTGTGTGCAGCCTCGTTAGTAGTATGGCGGTTCCAGATGAGCAATTCATAATTCTAGTCGTATTTGGTGAACTTGCATGTGTAAAGGAGGCTCTGTGTCGGAAAAAGATCTTAAGAAGGTAGCATAAATCAAGGTCAGCCTGGAGAACCAGACTGGTGTTAAACATTGGAATAGACGTGTAGTAGTATCGGGCACAATGATTGCCCAGGTAACATCAACAACAGAGTTGCCTCTTGTTCTTTGATTATGGCCTCGTTAGTAGCCTGGCGGCACCAGATGTGATTCTGTGTCCTAAGGAGAGGATGATTGTGAACTCGCCTGTGTAATGGAGGCTCTTGGATGGAAAAAAATCTTCAGAGGCACCGCAAATCACAGTCAGCCTTGAGAACCAAAAATATATGGAGTACCAGACCGGTGCCAAACACTGGAATAGACGCGTTATATTTGAATCCGTCACGAGTATAGCCACGTGCACAATTCTATTCGCCAGCTGTCAATCTAACGCTGGCATCGCCTTGGCCTGGGAACTCATAGGGAACATACACACTTCTCTTCGTTCGGCCCATCGACACCAGCATCGTTTAAGCCAACTACCAAACACTCTCATGTCCGAACTCGTGCACTCCAATCCACAATCTACGTCTTCTTTAGGGGGCATAAATCTTGACTGGAAAAATGTCACCATCAGTGAGCATGCTTGTTGAACAATGACTCAGACTGGAAGAGCTGATACATTTTGTTTGTCCATTGCAGACTCACAGGGTGATGTGAATATGCCGATGATCAGTAGTGAGTGCGGCGTTCACTTAGGGCCTTTCACGTCCCTACTCATATGTCTTTAGACCCTCCAGTCGATGTGTTAGGCTTGCTCAAACCTGCTGAAAGAGCATCTTATAACACACGCAACGCCGCTGAAGATGTCGAATTTCCAGGGTGCATGGAAAACACGCGTGTACGGATATTGGATGACCTCGAGAGATGGGCGCGCGATGCTTCAGCTCCAAAGGTCTACTGGCTAAATGGTCAGCTTGGAACGGGAAAGACAAGCATTGCTCACACTCTCAGCCAGCATTTAAATGAGCAGAAGATCCTTGGAGCCAGTTTCTTTTGTTCCCGCTCAAGTGCAGAATTAGCTGATGCAACACAGATCATTCCTACAATTGCCAATATGCTTGCTCGATCTAATCCCAGGATCCAAGCAGTCCTGCAGGATCTCCTCAAGAACACACCTGATATGGCCAATCTCCACTCACTTTCTGACCAGTTCAAGTCTGTAGTGATAGAGCCCATTAAGCTTCTTGCAGAAAGCCAACATCTACTTGCTAATGTTGTTGTTATGGATGCCTTGGATGAATGCTCAGAACCTAGGAGAGTAAAACTGTTAATTAAGACAATCCTTGATGGTGTTGTGGATGTACCTCTGAAGTTCCTCATTACAAGTCAACCCGAGACCTGGATCACCGTGTCCTTCCATCACAGTCCTGAATATTCTCTTCAGGAATTTTCCCTACATAAAGGATCATTAACAGACGACGAAAAAACCGATATTGAAACATACCTGAGATCTTCACTGTCCAATATTGCAATGAAGCACGGATATTCTGACCCTAACCTTCCCTGGCCAACCGAATCTGAGGTAAAGAGTCTTCTTGACCAATCGGATGGATTATTCATATACGCTGCCACCGCCGTTCGGTATATCGATGACACGGACGTGAATCCCCGGACGCGTATTACTGAACTCACACGATCGGCATTGCCTCTCCCGTCTCTGGACAGTTTCTACAATTTGATTATGGACGGGGCATTCAGGAATCTCCTGATTGACATGGAAAAGATTGCGAGACAGGATTTGCTTGCCGTGGTGGTCTGTGTTCAAACCCCATTGAGCATCTCTGGGATTGCTTCTTTGTTAGGGAAGACATGCGATCAGGTTGAAATTGACCTATCTGGATTTCATTCGGTAATCCATATTCCCTCTACCAATGATGGACTGGTCAACATCTTTCATGCCTCATTCCGTGAATTCGTTATCGATCCCAAGCGCTGCCCAGCACACAGGGTAGATGTATCGGATGCACACCATAAATTGGCCACCAACTGTCTTGGACATATGAATAAGTCGCTTCGTCGTAATATTTGCGACTTGGACGATGGCAATATTGGGATACTCCCCCATGAAATTGCAAATCCTGATGTCATTCCGGAGGCCCTCCGATACTCCTGTGTGCATTGGGCATTTCATTTTCTAGAGGTGTTGTCCCCTGCTGAATCATCAACGATGCTCGATGCTGTGTCTGAATTCGCCGATAACCATCTCTTGCATTGGTTCGAGTGCCTCAGTACATTTGGCGAACTGGAATCCGGAGTCAAGTCCCTTCGTAAGTCAAAAGAGGCAATATCAGTGAGTTCACCAATTGGACATGAATTCTAGCTCACCAATTTGCCAGAAATATCCGATAATTCACAACAACCATGGGTTGTTTGATGATGCTCGTAGATGCCTCCAGATGGGATCTGAAGCGATAAGCCACCACTGTCTCAACACCTATCGCTCCTCATTCACATGGATTCCTAAACAGTCCCTACTCCGACAGAAATATGCGACATCCTTATGCAGCATTCCTCAAGCTAAAGTCGTTGTGGGTCTTGAGGATTCATGGGGGCTGACATCCGAGCATATCATGCGGCACCGTGCAAGAGTTACCTCTGTGATGTTCTCTAGTGACGGCAGCCGAGTTGTATCTGGGTCAGAGGACAAATCTGTTCATATCTGGAACACGGCTACGGGCGAGTTGGAACGCATACTGGTGGGGCATTCAGACTGGGTGTGGTCTGTTGCCATCTCGGGTGATGGAACACATGTCATCTCTGGTTCGGAAGACGCGTCAGTGCAGAAATGGCATGAAAATACAGGAGAGACGGTGCGCATCTATCAGGGACATTCGGATCCGGTGCAGTCTGTTGCTCTCTCACCTGACGGGATGCGTGTTGTGTCTGGGTCGAGGAAGTCCATCCGGATCTGGAGTGCGGCTGCAGGGGAGACAGAGCGGGAACTAGAGGGGCATTCCGATTGGGTGCGGTCTGTGGCTTTCTCGCCCGATGGAACACGTGTCGTGTCTGGGTCGGATGATATGACAGTGCGAATCTGGAATGGAGCAAAGGGAGAGATAGAGCGCATATTGGAGGGACATTCAAGTTCGGTGTGGTCTGTCGCTTTCTCCCCCGAAGGGTCACGTGTTGTGTCTGCTTCCCTTGACGGTTCAGTCCGTATCTGGAATGCTACCAGTGGGGAGATGGAACACATACTGGGCGATCATCTCAGTGCGGCATGGTGTGTTGCTTTCTCGCATGACGGGACACGAATTGTGGCTGGCTTCGGTCACTCGTCGATCCACATCTGGAATGCGGGGACGGGAAGATTAGGCCATGTGGTGAAGGGACATGCGAGTGCAGTGTGCTCTGTTGCATTCTCTTGTGACGGGACACGCATTGTCTCTGGGTAGGCAGATTGCTCTGTCCGGATTTGGAATGTGAGCGAATTGAAGACAGAACGCGGGTCGAGCACAGTCTCACGTGAAAGAACATGGATCTCATCCAAAATATCCCATGTGATTCCGCGCAGGGGAAAACGCAGACTGACGGGACATTGCAGTAGAGTGTGGTCAGTAGCATTCTCACCTGATGGCGCACGGGTCGTTTCTGGGTCAAAAGACAATTCAATTCGGCTCTGGAATGCCAGCACCAGAGAGGTCGAGCGTGTGCTCGAGGGGCATGCTGGGGAAGTGAATTGTGTGGCCTTCTCCCCTGATGGGAAGCGAATCGCGTCTGGTGCGGACGACGAGTCGGTGCGGATATGGAGTGTGGCTACAGGCAAGTTAAAGCACACACTGAAGGGCCATTCAGATTGGGTGTTGTGCGTTGCATTTTCATCTGGTGGGACACGTGTGGTTTCTGGTTCAGCGGACCACTCTCTCTGGATTTGGAATGCCACAACATGGAAGGTGGAGCACATACTTGAGGGACATTCAGATTCCGTTCGGTGTGTTGCTTTCTCGGCTGATGGTGCACATGTTGTGTCTGGCTCGCAGGACTGCTCAGTCCGGATATGGAATACGACTACCTGGATATCAGAACATATACTCGAGGGAAATGGGGTTTGGGTGATATCCGTTGCCTTTTTGTTTGGTGGAACGCAAGTCGTCTTTTCGGGTTATTCAGTGCATATCTGGAATTTCATCACTGGCCAATTGACTGAATTGTCCGAATCCGCATCCATCGCATTGCCAGACGGAAGCCGAGTTACCCACATCTTCCAAGGTGAATTTCAACTCGTTGCCCCAGACGAGCATCTTGTGTCTGTATCTTTCAATAAGGACTGGATTCTTACAGACTCTCCGTTGGTACCTTGCTATTTCCCACCTGAGCTTCGTGGCTTTTGCACGCATTCATTCTCTAAATCCAAAGCATGTTTTGGATATTCTTCAGGCCAGGTTGTTATTGTAGATCTTAATCCTGTCCAGCCCTAATTTGCTTTCCAATAAATCATACAATAAGCATGTTTTGGATATGACTCAGGACAGCTTGTTATTGTAGATCTTAAACCTGTCCAGCCCTAATTTCTTTTCCAATAAATCACATAATGCTGAAAATATAGTATTGTTCTCCTAAATTTCAATATTAATTCAGCTTCCTCTGGGAAGTTCTCATAGTTTACTCATTTGACATTAATTAATGTTAGAGATTGAGAACAGGCACAGATATTTTGGACTCAGCACTCCATGGCCAACTGAACTCAGTTCAAGAGTTTTGAACAGTCGGATAGATTATTCAAATAAGCTTTGGTCAGATATATCGCCCATAGGGAGGGCCTGACACAATTGACACGCTCGTCTGTCCAGCTCCTCTCCTCACCAGGAGGAGGGTGTTTCACGATCTGCTCAGCAAGGAGGAGAAGTCGGCAAGACACGATATGCTTGTCAGCGGCCTTTGTCCAAAATACACTCTCCACGGACAACATTGCCTGACTTGTAATGGGAGCGGAGTTGACACTGACAACAGTGGCTCCTCTGGTTCTGTAAGGGCAAGCACTGTGTTAAACTCTGAACAAGCAACTCCTTCTCCTGCCTCTCATAATGTTACAATGATTCCCCCTGTGGACCCTGTGCCCGCTCCTGAAACTGTCAAATCGTCCACTGGATTGCTAGCCACAACCACAGTCCTGGATCCCACACCTCCACAACCTCCATTCTCATCAGCATCCACACACCACCCCACATTCCCAATTCACCCTCACCCTCTACACCACATATCCGTCACTTCATCTCCTCATTCTCCCACCTCGACGAACCCTAACACAATTGTCCACACACAACTCGTCAACAATGTATTCATACAGACGGCCACAAGTACGAACAAGTTCGTTAACACAGATGATAGCGTTCATAATGGCAGCGGCATGATTGGTTTTGGTTTTGGTGGCTCTGAAGCAAATGGGCCTGACAGCAGGATTAGGAATGTGAGGATTAGTGCTGGGGATGGAGGGAGGGAATTGTGTGTTTTTGTTGAGGTGAGTGTTCTTAGTCAGGGGATTTTTAATTACATAGATATTGAAAGTTTTGATCACTCTTCATTTCATTTTTTTTCTACTCTCATTGTAAATTTATTCTCAGACCATCGCTAATTGATTCCTTGCAACCACCTTGTCAAGCCCACAATACTGAGCTCCGGTTCACTTGGTAATACCGACCGATCGACCCTTACCATTTAATCCCACACCAGTGACAAATCATTCCTTACTAGTATATGGTCTCGGCTCGGTACATTCAGCTCTTCATTTGGTTCACTGTCCTCATCTCACCCCCTCTACTCATTGTCATTCATTCATTCCCCTTCCTTCCCTGTAACCAATCCCCTTTGGGAAATTTACTACTCGCCTATTGTTCAGTCATGGCCCTATTGTTTTATATTCGGTCATTTTCCATTGTTCTATTCTTACTCAATCCTTTGTTCTTGGTCATACTTCATTGTTCTATTATCATCCACATTCCTTGTTCTATTCTTGATCATTGTAGACAATACCTCCACATGATTCTTCATACCTTATTTTTCTCCATTCCTTGTGCCACCCTGTTCCACATCTCACTGCTCAACCTATATAAGTAGCGAATGTATGTAGATAGTTCTTCATTCTGGAAATCAACTAGGTTTATGCCTTCTTGTCCTCCCCTCTCCTGTCTAAAGTCCTTTACCTGGGTTGACACTCTCAGCACTCTCCCAGGTATCTCTTCTGTCCTAAATCGGTGGCATGCACAGAAAGTAGGGCACAATGCACGAGCACGTTAAAGCCAAGTCACTACAACCGGCATGCAGGACTTGGCAATTCCCATCCGACTCCTCGGCATTCCAAAGCCTGACACACCTACAGAATATGATAAACATCCACGTCATCGGCATACACACGTTTGACCCTTCAACTCATCGTATTTTCATCTTTCCTGATGTGGGAAAGCTAGTTGCTGCAAGGGCCGCCAGGAGGGAGAATAAGTCTGGAGGCAAGAGGGATGTGCAGAGGAGTGCAGGTGTGTTGTCTGGCAGTGCTGCTGTGGAACAAACTTTGGCTCTTGGCCAGAATGTAGATTCACACGCAGAGTCGGATGTGGGCAATGCAGTCGCAGCTGGAGGAGACGGCAATGCCGAGCTCGCCACGCCTGCCCTGGACAGAGGATGATTTGACGTTTGTTGTAATGTGGGACATTACTCCTGAGCCAAGCAGCAATCTGCCAGAGACAGCAGACACCAAGACTCAGCCAGAATCACAGCTGCTGCTGAAGGTTCAGACAGAGCTGGTGGCAGATGTGGGTATGAGTGGGGTCGTCAGTGTAAGGGACAGTGATTGGGATACCCCCCCTTCTGAGCCTGCCATTCAACAAGATGGCATGCCCAAACCAAACATCAGTATGTATACAGAGACCCAAGCCCCAGTGGGAGAGACCCAAGGCAGGGAGCTATCGGACATGGCAGCAGTGAATAATGGCCAGATGTATTGGGATGGAGTGAGTAGCATGCAGGAAGATCAGCGAGAACCTTGCAACAGACTAGGGGCAGCGGACAAGTGTGGCCAAACAGCGTGAGGGAAGGACTAGGACCAGGACATATGATACCACAAATGCCGAATATACAATGGTGTGAAGACATTATGTGGCTTCTGGAGGAAGAGGAGAGACAAACATTGAATTGGACTGGGACCAATAATCAGCCGATAAAGGAAGTAGGGCTGGTGCCCCCACAGAGGCAGAGGCCTGGATGAGATTTTGCTCCTGTATGTACATCTGCCTCAGACCTAGGTCTAGCACCACTTGCAGGACTCCAAGTAATGACCCCTGGGTGCGAAGCTTCACAGTCATCTGCACATGCCATGTCTGCCTTGGTACACCTTGTCCACTTCAATTCATCTGACACCACCTCCATTTGGCCGCAGTCACGGTCACAATTGCCTATCTCCTGTGCATTTTCTTCATCAGTATCTGCTCCTACTGTAGTGCCACGAAACCCTTCACAAGACAAATACCCTGGACGATTCCAAAACTATCACCCATCGCCACCCCCAAATGCACCCCCGGTTGTCATCTGTGGGTCCTAGTACAACAACGGCCTCAATGTGAACCATACAATGGCAAGACCTAAGGAGTCATTTGTGGAGGCATGGGGCATTCTCAATGATACTTTGGAGTCTAGAGCAGTTCGTGTAGAAGGTTTAGGGACAGAGGGGAATCAGTGGATAGGCCATCAAGTGCAGAGGCAGAGTTGTTCTTAGATGGCAAATGAGGGTTGGGGAGCAGCAGAGGAAACTGGTGAAGGAGCAGATGGAGGATCACGTGGGGAAGGGTGGACGAATACTAATCTGGTCCACCATTAGGGTCCCAGCCCTGGCAACTAAGGTCATCTGTAGAGGGGACAACTGGGGACATAGCTGGCAGATGCACTGATGGAGCAGCCGTATCATGGCAGGACTCAGGGGATGGTTGGGGATATTCTTGGAGCCAACCATGTCATGCAAGAGGGGCAGCCGGGGGTGCTGTGGAGGTAGGGAATACACCCTCTGACAGTCGTCATCATAGATGGGGCTCTAAAGAGGGTGCAAGGATGTATGTATGGCCAGATAGTGTGATCAAGCACCTCGATGCAGATGGAGATGTTATTCCACATGAAGACTATGAACATAAAGCTGAGCCCTCAAACACAGGCACAAATGCAAGCTTCAATCATATTCAAAACCGCAACCACCCTCAAAATTGCAACCGAACCCAACGACGTGGCTCAAGTTGGGGTCTGGAAGATGATCAACTAGAAAATAGGCCCGAAAGGGCAATGAATGAAAATGCTAGTAGCATGAGTGCTGGACTCGTGCCCTCTGCAGGAAATTGTGACATACAACCTATCCTCCACCCTTCACTCCCTTCACCATATCCACTGTCTCAAACTGATACTAATAATCCACCCCAGACCTAGCAGGTCTCACCCCCTGTGCCACCGCTTCCTAGCATACTCGAGTCTGCAGAGCCACACATGCCGCACATCTTGGACATGTGTTTTGACCTGAGTGGTGAGGGGGTTTATGTCACAGGGGAGGGCGGGATTGTAGAGTGGAGGGTGAGGGAGAGGGGGGTTTAACTAGTCTTCCCACAAAATAGTTTTCAGAAAGTCAATGTAAAGATAAGGAGGTCAGCAATGACTAACAGGCCAGCAAACAAGGCAACCCCATTGGCTGGCAATGCCAGATACACAGGCTGGTCTAATATTTGTTTGAGTGGAAACCAAGATCAAAAAGTTAGGCAAATGGTACCCAAAACATGTTTCTCAATCCAAATTCAGTGGAACTTAAAAAAGAACAATATGATGATGACAGAATAATAGATGTATTTCACTGAAACCCTCACGAAACCCCAGCACTACTACCTTCAGGTTGTGAGATGGCTCAATATCTGGTTCGTGAGGTTGGTCTAGTTAACTCTCAGGGACTGGTATCATACTTAGTTCGAGGGTGTCAAGCTTTGGGTACTGAAGGACTTCGGTACTGCCGAGGGTTGTTGGGCAGACAATGGCCAAGTCCTGCAGGCCAAGAGTAGTGGTGTTGGGTTCAACATACTCGTGTGTTGCGCCCTACTTGCTGTGCATGCCACCAATTTGCAACAGACAGATACTCGGAAGGATGCTGATGATGCCGGCCCAAGTTGAGGACTTAACAGAGGGGAAGAAGGTAGAAGGGCCTAAGCCTAGTCGATACCCAGAATGATGTACATGCATGTCCTACTTATATAGGTTAAGAAGCGACATGTGGAATAAGGAATGTGAGACAACAAGGTATGCAGAGCATGTGGTTTATTGTCCACAACAAGTAAAATTAGAATGAAGGCATGCAAACTGGCATGGAACAATAAAGGATAGGATAATAAAAACGTGGCCAAGGATAGGACAATAGGGAGTGGCCAAGTATAAAACAATGGAGTCGTGACCAAGGATAATCCGAGGATAATACAAGGACAGGAAGTCCTGAAAGGAGACGGACCGAAGGGTGAGGACAAGGAGTGTGGATGGTGGATGTACCAAGCCGAGACCTGTGTACCAAGTGTTATGCATGTGGCATGGGTACTTGGTCGTGGATATAGGATGGTTGCTCGGTCGGCATTGCCGAGTGGATGTTTCTAGGTACGTGTACTTGACAGAGGGTCACCGAGCTGACAAAAAATGAGTAGTGTCAATCGGAAATCATATTGATTTACAATGGTCAGCGAAAGGTGTGGTGTAAAAGCCACTTCTCTGGTAATCTCAAAAATAACAATATAACCTACCGCTTGTAGGGAATGCAGATACTAAATAATTTAAGTAAATGAGAAAGCTTAATATATGCATGAACTACGAACTGATTTCTGGAAGCAGCACATATATCCACCTAGTGACGGTGAACACATTGAACATTGAAGTCGATTCTAAGCTCAAGTGAGGCTGGTAGCCTATAATCCAACACCATATTACAGATGAGGGACCACCTACCAGAAGAGGCATCTGAGAGGTGGTCCAATTACTAGAGCATACACCCCAGAAGGTGACAATCATGCACAAATTGCCGGGAAATCTGTAAAAACCATTTGGATTACCATGATTGTACATGCAAATGAAATGGAGGCTATATTAGAGAATTCTCGTTTAAATGAGGACACAGTCATGAGCAGTGAGTTGAGCGTCATCCCCAGACAAAAACTGGCCGGATGAATCGTCACAGCCGTTTATTGACATAGCTAGACGGGGAGTGACAAGCCTGTTCCAGATCATAGAGTGACATCTAAATTCCAGGATGTATATAATGAAATACCAGGTAACATAGTAAGCGCGTTCATGATGGAAGTGTCCAGTGGGGTCCTGCACATAGACCCAATGCTGTGTACGATCGTGCGGTATAATGCAAATAACCCAACTGCACCGTTGCCTTACAATACACATATTCACATTTAATCACCGTCGATAGTATTTACTCCGAGACTCCAGCAGCTTCGCTAGGGTAACTGCACGTCTGTGGCGCGGCTGTCGTTAGATCAGGAACGAGGTTGGGACTGTAGTCCCCGTGAGGTAACCAACGGATATTGGCATGTGGAAGCCGCCGCCGTCACTGGCTGATTGGATGTAATTAATATGAGTATTGTTTAGTTCGTGGGCGTGATTCCAAGGCTCACTATGTGTCCTGCTGGTTTTCTGGACCACGTTGCCGGTAGCATGGATGGGAAGGTGGACGGTCTCTTTAACATCTGTCTGGATAATGAGTTAACATGGCGGAGAGAAGAGCGGGACTAACTAATATCATGTTGCCAGTCTAATTTTACCCTGCCATTATCGTCGTCGTCGCCGACGAAAATTCTAGAACAGAAGACAATACTTGAGAGGGTGTTGACGTAATATAAGAACAATCGATATAATTTATCTATCCCGGAATATATAAACCCTCCATACTTGGAATTTATTGATATGCATCTTGAGATCACCATCGATAATCTTGAGCTTCTTGAGTTTATTAAAGATTATGAAATCGTTGAGAGTGCTCGGTTCCTTGGGGAGGATGAGCTCGTTTTGTAGTCCTGTGATGTTACTTTTATGAGAAAGCAAATTGGAGCAGGTATCTACATCAGACATTTGGAGTTCCTCGATGAGGTTCATTAATTCAAGATCGAAGTCTGCGCCGTTACATAACTTGTCGACGGGAAACAAGTTAAGTAACGACGCAGACATCGATCCTGAGTTAATAAGCCTCGTCGAAGAACTCCAAATGACGTCAGTTAGGGACCGATATGTCTCAGCGTTCTCGCCCATGTCCCAAGGGACACTCTTTCTTAGTATCCCAAGCCAGTCTATGCGCTCTCTCAGGTGACGCACCTCAAGATGACCGATGCATTTTAAGACGGCAACTGCACCGACCTTGACCCCAGGATAAACGGCGCGTTACCGCCAATTAGAACTCCTCGAGTAAAATCTTAGATAAGTTACCAGCTACAGCTTCAACCAACTAAGGGTCACTCCACGGTCGGCTGAGGTGAAGTGGGAAGAAGCACGGATCTGTCTTAGTGTCTAGCGTATGGCATAAGGCACTGCCACTACCGGAGTCAAGCGTCGCTTCGTCAGTTTTTTCAACCGAATTCCGTGGAGGATGGGGTGCAAATACCTTAAGGTAGTAGTTGAAAGAACGATAGGAAGCCAGATGAATTGAGTGGCGACACATACACAGAGTAAAATGAGACGGTTGTGGCAGACCCGAAGAACGGGGCGACGCAATCAATCAGCTCCGGAATTTAAAGGAAGAAGAGCACAACTTATGTTATAAAGTCTTGTGTCTTTTAGTCAATGATATGTATAGAAAAACAGGTCAAGAAAAATAATCCTCGTGCACCAGGGTGTACCATGCTGGAAGAGCGTATTCGAGCTTGGGAAGCACCATAGATATATAGAGACGCCGGACATGCTGTTCGGGGAGGCCGAAGGAAGGGGGCGTGAGCGGGTTCACAGCAAAGAGGAGGCATTCTGCATTCTGAACCACCTGCTGGACATGTTGATGGCAACGTAGTTGCTGGTCGATCTGTACACCCAAGAGCCGTGCCTGGCCGGCACAATCGATGACTTGGCGGGTTGTCTGTGCACAAAGTTAGCCCGAGCTAAATCTTTGCGCCTTGTGATCCTCAGGCACTGGAACTTCGAAATTTCGGACCAGGCCGATTGCTTGTCCAGAAAATCGTTGAGCATCGTGTCGCATCCTTCAAGGCCTGCAAGACATGAATATTTCTCCTCGCGCTTTCGTTCTTTCGAAGCATAAGCGCCGCCATAGGCGCGGTGTATTGGACACGAGTGATGCCACGTGTTTGTGGAGGGCTGTGTATCCTGAAATGTCCCTTCCTCGTGCTGTCCTGTTCAGCAACCAGGATCTCCACATCCACATCCTCTTTCCTTCATTTTACAGTTTTACAGGGTTGTGATTGTGGATACCACAGAACATTGGGTATTGAACCTCAGGCTGCTCAGCGTTGACGTAAAAGGAACTCGACAAGGCCATCAAGAGTTGGCCACGAGTATTCCAGAATACTCCCCGTAACCGCCTGGACTCTTTTCTGCAGGATTCTCAGACTCTAAGGACGACTCTCATTACGCTCAACTTGCAACATTCCCATCACCGAAATTCGAACGCAGTTGTCGTTGCTCCTGTGGAAGATGCGAAATCCAGTCACTAGTGGTAGGGAAGATGGCGCACTAGTACCATTGACACCGGGAGTGAATTGTACTTATAGCAATTTCCGTGCTTGTATGTCTTCTCGTTGAGTGTCGCATAAGATTCAGGCCCGAATTTACGTTTTGTCTTGCAGATGCTGGCCGAGATGTGCGGCTGCAGCATATATATATCAACTCAACCCGTCCCATGTGTAACGAAAGCACGTAACCAATATCTTCCTTGCAGCCATTTTTAACTCTCGTGTTAATCAGGAACACGTTTAGAGCAAGCGGAAGACCCACCAGCGCTAGAGTATGATTCTCGGCCTCAAAGGTACATAAAGAGCGACTGGACGGATGTCGTTATACCGATTACAGAGTCCCTCACGGACAACACTGGCTCCGTTGACGACTGCAAAGACTTGATCGAAGAGCTCAAAACGCTCGAAATTATACTTACATGTGTCGATTCTGAGATGGCTCGTTGTATTATTGGTGTCGCCAGGCGTTGCCGAGAGGAAGCCGAATTTTTTTGCGACAACCGTAATAGTTACAGAAAGAGTTTTTTTCGTGACAACTGTATGATTATCAGCTTGTTGCACGCTTTTTGGGGTAGATTGCTGGGAAGGAATCATGTCGTTAACTTTCAAAAGAAGCTGGTTGGATACGCTAATGAGATTCTGTTGCACATCATGTTCGTCCGATCGCCCTTCATGCCGAAAGCCGAATGCTGATTTGACGGCCAGTAACGAAGTTCGGCGCACCGAAGAGAGCGTGCGATATTTTTTATGGGTTTTGTAACCTTTAACAGACTGAGTTGAGATTCTTCAACTAGATACCGGGGTGCATATACTATACCCTGGACAACGCAATCAAGTTAGTGGATGCTCTAGGGCGGGCGTGGATCTTACCATGCGAGGCTTGTAAGATGTGGGAAGTACGCCTTTACGTCCTCCATGTCTAATCAATCAATACCTGATTATATGAGACAGGAAATGGACCGGTTAATCCAAGCGTACTTTCGTAGTCAACCTGGAGAGCGACTCGTGCAGCGGAGAAGCTACCACATGTCCTGCAACAAAGGCAAGCGAATAATCAGGCGGGAAGATTGGTGGGGCATGGTAAAGCCGGGAATGGTGTTCGACATGGGTGTTATTTTGCGCCAGAAAGATATGAGGTCTAGCGAGTCTTGTCCAAGATGTCATAAAATCAATTCCCATGTGATCGCTCATCAAGGTTGGATCGTTTGGTAAGCCTAATTATGCATTCCAAGGAACCCTGGTAGAATGGAAATCTTTGTTGTAGTCCGGGTTGCAGTCTGCAATTTCAAGTTTCAGATGCACCAAACGATGAAGATACTGATGTCGAAGAGATTCTTTCACCGGAGTGGTAAGATGAGCTTCTATAATTTCATCTCGTACGCATGTTGATGGTCAATTATAATAGTAAAAAAAGAGAGTCAAATATCCCGATGCCACCACCTATTGATGAGGAGCTCGAAAACTATGAGCTGCAGTACCTTTGCATCATTCACCTTCTGCTTCACACTGAACAAGGCTCTGGATCACTTAGGACGATGTCCCCTCCCCATCTCAACCTCGACCCTTCACAGCACCACGGTGCCGGCGATCTTGAGCTCGACCCCGAGCCCGCGCAACACCCCGCTATCAACATCCAGAGCGCGGATCGCTTCCCTGCGAGCCCGTGGAACGATTACAACACGGACTGGAATTTCCCACAACCGGACATGGACACGCGCAACAGCAACCCGTCCACCCCGTCCTATAACGGCTCCTTCAACTCGTGGGGCTCGCATTCTGTCACGTGGGGCGGCCGCGAGAAGGGTGACCCCATGAACATGTACGACAACACCGACTTTCTCTCGGACGACCCCGGTGTCGACGACGACTACGACCCGTCGCGCTACGACGGCGACTTTGTGGAGGACATGGGCACAACGAGCAGGTCACAGGTTTCGTTCACACCCGCTCTTTCCTCCTCCTTCCACTTGCCTGCTTTCTCGGGCGCATCTGCGTCGACCTCAGGATTACACAAAAGATGACAAGACTGCAAAAGTAGAAATGTAAGCGCTATGGGGGGCGCAGTACAACTTTTCGTCCTGGGACTCAGGGTAGTATGGATGGATTTGATTGAATTCAAGATGGAGTCTGGTGTATTAATGAACACGCAGTTTGATATTAACAAGTTCAATCAAAGTGTAAGAGACCTGCAAATGGAAACTTGCATTTGAAAATTTCCCGACTCAGGATGGAGAAAGAGGTTGCCTGAAACATTTGACAATAAAATTTTTAACCTGTTCTATTTGAGTTCCTCCCGGTCGTACCGAGTTCGTGAACCGTTTGGACTCAACTAGCCATGCCAACAAGATCACTAATCTCTCTGTACAGATTTCTCCCAATATCCCAATCAGCTGACAACGGGCATTCCTCGATTCCCTGAGGATATATTTTTGGGCTTCGGTTACATCCTTGGGTAAGCTATCATATCAGGTGTCCTGACCTATTCACCTACCCGGAATGATTACGAAGGTCCATCGACGGAGCAATCACATACATGGCAGCTGAACGGTATTGCCGGATCAAGCGTGTGCGTAGATGGGGTTCCGAGCCAGTAAGCATTTTCTTCCTCATGAACACAGAAAGTTTAACCCATGGACTCGGACAGATCATATAGTTCGCACCCCATTTCAGCAACAAGTGAAAGTCACCACGGTGACAACCAATGTCACGAGACTTCGGGGCCGCTCCTGGCAACAATTGCTCTGGTGGAGACAGGCAGCGCCAGAGATGTCCTACCTGCCCAAGGATCCTCGGTTGACATCCAACGCGAGCTACAGCCAGTCCTTCCATTCCCGGCGCATTTTATGGCCAACACGTTTGATCCCAAGATTCGTGAAATGTACCAGTCAAAAGACGGGAGGTGCAACTACACCTTCAGAGGTCGCACTTGTGGACAAGAGTTCAACCTGCCAACCTCTGCGTCCCGACACTGGTTCGTGGTGCATGCCATACAAGATCTCGAAGACATTAATGCCAAGGACTTGGATATGTCCAAGGCTAGTATTCTGACGACGCCAGGGAGGCTGGCACTCGCAAATGAGTACAGGGTATATTGCCCGTACAAAAAATGCAAACTGAAAGGAAAGTGGTTTGTGTCACCAGACAATATTCAGAGAATATGTGCACACACCTTAAGAGGTGTGCGGAGAGGGCTGGCCAACCTATGACGCGGGAAGATATCCGGAACTGGTGTCACAGAAATATGGTGCTTTATACACGGAACGGGTCGGCACCTCACTGCAGGAGCATTTGGGAAGTTGCGATATCAAGGATTTTGCAAGCCAAGTAGCCTTTCATCTACTGGGACATGAGTGACTCTTTGTTCCGCTCCTTTCGGGCTGAAATAGAATGCACCTATGCAATGGAGTGAGAAAACTGACTGACATCATTTGTTGAATTGCCATGGGCCTCCTTAGAAGTCTATATCTCATGGAGGAAGTGATACATAATACCCATGATATCAAAGGCCAATGAGCTTACGATAGGGGAATATCTGCCGCACAGCAGCATGATCAATCCACTGGGCAGACTTCCCAAGATCTGACCTGTACGTTTCCCAATTTCTCCACCTTTACAAAGACCCTCAATGCATCCATGCATTATGCAATACTCCATCCGAGATACAAAAGACAACCGCTGAAAAAAATAACGGGTGCATGAAGAGACCTGGTGTAGGTGTCTTGCTGGTCAGGTGGGAAATGTCCTGATATGATTTCCTTTAGAGCGAACACGGCATAAAAGAACGAGCGGGTAAGAGTTAGCGCGTTGGGTTCATAGTATATAAAGAGTTGAATTGGGACGAATTATAGTCTCCTTGCTGAATGCGAGATCTCCCGTCAACATTTCCATTCACATGTAAGTGTGGAGAGTCACCCTAATTGTAACTATCTGGGCCAGGATTAATTGGACATGGCCTGGGATGTCATTCATCAATTTGTTTCGTATGACAAAAGTGGAGCTACTGGTTGGAAAAATGGAGCGTGAAAAATCGATGTATTAACAAGTTTGCAATCCTGGTGAGATATACTCATAATTGAACGAGAGGTGCCAGGGATAAACTTCAGAACAAATCCAACTCCATAAGCATGCGTTTGAAAGAAAATTCGGACGAACCTTTGCCGTTTCCCTTCTTCAGCTGTATACTCTCTTTCCATCGACAATCACGGCACTGGGACATATCAATATATCAGCTACTGCAATCCAGTTTTTGATGTCACTGAGCAGCTCGTCTACTCTACGTCCATTGTTCTTTTTTCATAGCAGAGTCATCTGAAGAAAGCAGCAGCGCTGCCTTTCAAATAACAAATGCACCACCATCCGTTCTCACCTGCCGCTCCTATAATTCGCTCTCAACCTTCCCTTATCGGTCCCATGTGTGGTTTGCTATTTCCACCTACTTTTCCAACTGTAATACTTGCATGAACACTTCCCTTTGGGGATCCTCCTTCTTGGTCGTATGGGTTTCTTTCTTGCTAAGAGCATATTTCATCTCCTCCATGTAACAATCCATCTGTTGCAATGCTCCCTTGGTTATTCAACCGACCTTGACAATTCTTCAATTAGGCCACAGCAGCCATACAATTTGTCATACTTGTATATTATATCGACGACAATATGTGCCAAGCTAACAACAGAATTACTTCCGGTGCTGTGTGTGCAGCCTCGTCAATAGTATGGCGGTTCCAGATGAGCAATTCATAATTTTATTCGTATTTAGCGAACTTGCCTGTGTAGAGGAGGCTATGTGTCTGAAAAAGATCTTAAGAGGTAGCATAAATCATGTTCAGCCTGGAGAACCAGAATGGTGCTAAACATTGGAATAGACGCGTAGTAGCATCGGCCACAATAATTCCCCAGGTAACATCAACAACAGAGTTGCCTCTTGTTCTATGATTATGGCCTCGTTAGTAGTCTGGCGGTACCAGATGTGATTCTCTGTCCTAAGGAGAAGATGATTGTAAACTTGCGTGTGTAATGGAGACTGTTGAATGGAAAAAAATCTTCAGAGGCACCGCAAATCAGAGTCAGCCTTGAGAACCAGACCGGTGCTAACACTGGAATAGACGTTTTATATTTGAACCTGTAAGAAGTATAGCAACGCGCACGATTCTATTCGCCAGCTGTCAATCTGACGCTTGGCCTGGGAACTCATAGGGCACACACCCGTCTCTTCGTTCCACCCATCGACACCAGCATCGTTTAAGCCAGCTACCAAACACTCTCATGTCCGAACTCGTGCACTCGAATCCACAATCTACGTCTTCGTCCGGGGGCATAAACCTTGACTGGAAAAATGTCACCATCAGTGAGCACGCTTGTGGAACAATGACTCAGACTCAAAGAGCTAACACATTTTTTTTGTCGATTGCAGACTCAAAGGGTGATGTGATTATGCCGATGTTCAATAGTGAGTGCTGCGTTCACTTAGGGCCTTTCACGCCCAGACTCATATTTTGTAGACCCTCCAGTGGATTTGTTAGGCTTGCTCAAACCTGCTGAAAGAGCATCTTATAACACACGCAACGCCGCTGAAGATGCCCAACACCCCGGGTGCATGGAGAACACGCGTGTACGGATATTGGATGACCTCGAGAGATGGGCGCGCGATGCTTCAACTGCAAAGGTCTACTGGCTAAATGGTCAGCTTGGAACGGGAAAGACAAGCATCGCTCACACTCTCAGCCAGCGTTTGAATGAGCAGAAGATCCTTGGAGCCAGTTTCTTTTGTTCCCGCTCAAGCACAGCATTAGCTGATGCAACACGGATCATTCCTACAATTGCCAATATGCTTGCTCGATCTAATCCCAGGATCCAAGTAGTCCTGCAGGATCTCCTCAAGAACACACCTGATATGGCCAATCTCCACTCACTGTCCGACCAGTTCAAGTCTTTAGTGATAGAGCCCATTAAGCTTCTTGCAGAAAGCCAACATCTACTTGCTAATGTTGTTGTTATGGATGCCTTGGATGAATGCTCAGAACCTAGGAGAGTAGAACTGTTGATAAGGACAATCCTTGACAGTGTAGTGGACATACCTCTGAAGTTCCTCATTACAAGTCGACCCGAGACCTGGATCACCACATCCTTCCATCACAGTCCTGAATATTCTCTTCAGGAATTTGCCCTACATAAAGGATCATTAACAGACGACGAACAAACCGATATTGAAACGTACCTGAGATCTTCACTGTCCAATATCGCGACCAAGCACGGATATTCTCAGCCTAACCTTCCCTGGCCAACCCAACCGAACCTGAGGTAAAAAGTCTCCTTGACCAATCGGATGGATTGTTCATATACGCTGCGACTGCGGTGCGGTTTATCGATGACACGGACGTAAATCCCAGGACGCGTATAACTGAACTTACACGATCGGCGTTGCCTCTCCGGTCTCTGGACAGTTTCTACAATTTGATTATGGACGAAGCATTGAGGAATCTCGTGACCGACAAAGAAAAGATGGAGAGACAAGGTTTGCTTGCCGTGGTGGTCTGTGTTCAAACCCCATTGTCCATCTCTGGGATTGCTTCTTTGTTAGAGAAGACATGCGATCAGGTTGAAATTGACCTATCTCGATTTCCTTCGGTAATCCATATTCCCTCTACCAATAATGGACTGGTCAACATCTTTCATGCCTCATTCCGTGAATTCATCGTGGATCCCAAGCGCTGCCCCGAACACAGGGTAGATGTATCAGATGCACACCATAAATTGGCCATCAGCTGTCTTGGACATATGAATAAGTCGCTTCGTCGTAATATTTGTGAGTTGGTTGAAGGCGATATTGGGATACTCCCCCATCAAATCACAAATCCTGGCATGATTCCGGAAGCCCTCCGATATTCGTGCGTACATTGGGCATTTCATTTTCTAGAAGCGTTGTCCCCTTCTGAATCGTCAACGATGCTCGATGCTGTTTCTGAATTCGCCAATAGCCATACATTGCACTGGTTCGAGTCCCTCAGTGCATTTGGCGAGCTAGAATCCGGTGCCAAGTCTCTTCGCAAGGCAAAAGAGGCGATATCAGTGAGTTCACCGTTCGCAGATGAATTCTAGCTCACCCATTTGGCAGAAATATCATATGACACACAATCATCACGGGTTGCTCTTCGATGATGCTCGTCGATGCCTTCAGATGGGATTTGAGGCAATCAGCCACCACTGCCTCAACACCTATCGCTCGGCGTTGACATGGATTCCTAAACAATCCCTACTCCGGCAGAAATATGCGACATCCTTATGCAGCATTCCTCAAGCTAAAGTCGTCGTGGGTCTTGAGGATTCATGGGGGGTGACATCCGAACATATCATGCGGCACCGTGCAAGAGTTACCTCTGTGATGTTCTCTAGTGACGGCAGCCGAGTTGTATCTGGGTCAGAGGACAAGTCTGTTCGTATTTGGGGCACGGCTACGGGCGAGTTGGAACGCATGCTAGTGGGGCATACAGATATCGTGTGGTGTGTTGCCATTTCCCGTGAGGGGACACTTGTCGTGTCTTGTTCGAATGACAAGTCAGTCCGGATCTGGGATGCAAATACAGGAGAGATGGTACGCACATATGAGGGACATTCGGATTCGGTGCTGTCTGTTGCTCTCTCACCTGACGGGATGCGTGTTGTGTCTGGGTCGAGGAAGTCCATCCGGATCTGGAGTGCGGCTGCAGGAGAGACAGAGCAGGAACTAGAGGGGCATTCCGATTGGGTGCGGTCTGTGGCTTTCTCGCCCGATGGAACACGCGTCGTGTCTGGGTCGTTTGATAAGACAGTGCGAATCTGGAATGGAGAAAAGGGACAGATAGAGCGCATATTGGAGGGTCACTCAAATTCGGTGTGGTCTGTCGCTTTTTCGCCAGACGGGTCACATGTGGTGTCTGGTTCCCAGTCAATCCATATCTGGAATGCTACCACCGGGGACATGGAGTACATCCTGGAGGGAAATCCGAGTCCGGTGGCGTCTGTTTTCTTTTCGCGTGACGGGACACGAATCGTGGCTAGCTTCGCTGACTCTTCAATCGGCATCTGGAATGCGGGGACGGGAAGATTAGACCAAGTGCTTAAGGGACATGCAAGTGCAGTGTGGTCTGTTGCATTCTCTTGTGACGGGACACGCATCGTCTCTGGGTCGGAGGATTGCTCTGTCCGGATTTGGAATGTCAGCGAAGTAAAGACAGACCGTGGATCAGGCACAGTCTTACGTGAAAGAACACACGTATTATCCAAGATATCTCATGTTTTGTATCTGATTCCGGGCAAAAGGAATCGCCGACCGACTGGACATTCCAGTACAGTGTGGTCAGTGGCATTCTCGGCTGATGGCGCACGGGTCGTTTCTGGGTCACGAGACAACTCAATTCGGCTCTGGAATGCCAGCACTGGAGAGGTGGATCATGTGCTGGAGGGTCATGCTGGTGATGTGAAATGTGTGGCCTTCTCCCCTGATGTGAAGCGAATCGCGTCTGGTTCGGACGACAAGTCAGTGCGGATATGGAGTGTGGCTACAGGCAAGTTAAACCACACACTGAAGGGCCATTCAGATTCAGTGTTCTGCGTTGCATTTTCACCTGATTGCACACGTGTGGTTTCTGGTTCAAACGACCACTCTCTCCGGATTTGGAATGCCACAACATGGAAGGCGGAGCACATACTTGAGGGACATTCAGATGCCGTTCGGTGTGTTGCTTTCTCGGCTGATGGTGCACATGTTGTGTCTGGCTCCAAACCCAGCTCAGTCAGGATATGGAATACGACTACTGGGATATCAGAACATATACTCCAGGGAGATGATCTTCCTGTGACATCCGTTGCCTTCTTGTTTGGTGGAACGCAAGTCGTCTCGGGTGCAATAAATGATTCAGTTTGTATCTGGAATCTCATCACTGGTGAATCGACTCCATTGGCCGAATCCGCATCCATCGCATTGCCAGACGGAAGCCGAGTTACCCACATATTCCAAGGTGAATTTCAACTGGTTGCCTCAGACGAGCATCTTGTGTCTGTATCTTTCAATAAGGATTGGATTCTTAAAGACCATCCATTCGTACCTTGCTATTTCCCCCCTGAATTTCGTGGTTTTTTCACATATTCATTCTCTAAATCCAAAGCATGTTTTGGATATAATTCAGGCCAGGTTGTTATTTTAGATCTTAATCCTGTCCAGCCCTAATTTCCTTTCCAATAAATCATATAATGCTGGAAACATAGTATTGTTCTCCTAAAATTTATTATTAATCTAGCTTCCCCTGGGCTGTTCTCATAGTAGTTTACTCATTTGACATTAATTAATGTTAGAGATTGAGAACAGGCACAAATATTTTTGGCTTGGCACTCCATGTTGTGATGAACAGTGGAAGGAATGGAGAGAGGGGAGTGAGGGATAAGGAAATAAGGACAGAAATGTACATTGAGTTGCATACATGCCTGTATAACAGAGAGATATAATGTAAATCTGGAAAAAGAACAAGTATTAGTTAGCATGCAGTGAAAGATAATGTAGTGACTGGACTTACTAGTAGTTACTGTGCAAGAGACACGAACGGTGGCGACTTAGATGCTAAGCGCCCAGATGATCAGGAGATGTAGGGGCTGAAAGAGCCAAAACTGTACAGAATACAGAAGGAGACAAAGAGAAATGGATAGGAGGAGATGCAGAGTACAGAGGGGAAGAGACTCACACACAAAGGAACAAGAATTGAAGGAACTGGGACACATATATGCAGTTACCAAGGACAGATGACTGAGAAGCAAGAGAATGAGACATGAGACATGACTTAGAGAGGGAATATTCATCACAGACGAGAAGGGAATAAAGGGAAAAGCAATTGTATTCAATGGGCACCACTGACAGGTGTCATTCTCCAAGAAGATCTTATTGGGGTGACTCACAATGGGCCGACCCTGCATATGCTCCACAGAATCCATTAATTACAGATCATATTGTAGTCAGGTGTTTTACTTGTATAAAGCCATAGTAACTACAATGAATATAACTAGTCTCCCATACCAAAAACCCCCTCACACTTATATTTGATATCTACTCAAAGCACTCACATGACATCAAGCCGCATTGGGTCTGAACCTCTCTCATCGTCATTCAAGGCTGCAGACCCAGCGGGTATAACTAAATAGGTGTCGTACACTGCACTCACACTGTTATTAAATCAGTTCACTATTGTAGATTGTCCACTATGACCTATGTGACCCTCATTCATATCACCTACCAGCTCCTCAGACCAGTGCTTATATAGGATCGACCCGCTGCATGTCATCTGTATAGGAGCATATATTCACATAGGATATTAACCACAAACTCTGTAGCTACAAATCTTTGTACCATAGTAGCTAGTCTAACTACTAGTCTGTACTCACCATTTGAATATCCCAGACTCTATGGCCAACTGAACTGAGTCCAAGAGTTTTGAACAGTCAGATGGATTATTCAAATAACCTTCAGTGCCATATATTGGCCAAAGGGATATGTGACAGTTGATACGCTCACCAGTCTGGCTCCTCTCCTGACCATGAAAAAGGCATTCCACAATCTACTCAGCAAGGAGGAGAGGTCCACAAGAGACGAAATGCTTGTCACTGCACCCCTCCTCCAAAATCTCCATGGCTAGCATTTCCCCCTTGACTAGACATCATCTATATCCATCTAATTTACTCTTCCATTTTCTGCCCACTGAGCAGGATCATGTCAACATTATCCATGCCTCATTATCAGTTAAAGTCTAGAGCAGTTTGTGTAGAAGGTTTGGGGGCAGAGGCAAATCGGTGGATGGGCCATCAAGTACAGGGGCAGAGGCATTCTTGGATGGCAAATGAGGGTTGGGGAGCAGGAAACTGTTCAAGGAGCAGATGGAGGATCATGTGGGGAAGGGTGGACAAATGCTAATCTGGTCCACCATTGAGGCCACCATGCCTGGCCACTAGGGTCATCTGCAGAGGGGACATCTGGGGACATAGCTGGCAGATACACTTACAGAGCAGCCGGGTCATGGCAGGACCTGGGGGATGGTTGGGGATATTCTTGGAGCCAACTGCATCATGTGAGAGGAGCAGCCAGGGGTGCCATGGGGGCAGGGAGTATACCCTCTTACAGTCGTCTTGATAGATGGAAGTCTCATGCTTATATATCCATTTATAGTATAAGTCCATTCAATTTATATTGCCTGCTCCATTTCCTTTTCTAGGTTCAAACTTTTAATTACTTGTGTTTGTTATTCAATCTGTTACTTCATTCATTTTATGACAACTCTGTTAGACAATAGAATGACTTGTATTATTCTATTGAACATTAGAAATTTCTTTAGAACATTTACCCCCTATTCTATTGTCCTTTTGACATCAACTGGTTATAGATGAGAAATTGTTACAAACATATCTCTGTTGCTATTTCAACTTATATGACATGGTCTTACAGTATTGGACAGACAAACTCAACCAAAACTTTTGACCCAATTTTCTGGCAAAATCACCTTATTGAAATTGATAATAGACCATTAAAAGAAGTATCTAACATGAAAATAAAGTCAATGGTACAAGCCAATGTCAGGGCAACCCTCTGGCTCTTCTGGAGATGTCTCACAGAGAGGACTAGGCAGGGGAAATCCAAAGAGGAAAGTCTAAGGATTCCACTGCTAGTGAACCCTTCCTTATATACCTTTTATGTACATGGTCTGTGCACTAGCTTACAAATCTATATATCAGAGTCAATAGATACAATTTCCTGGTACTAAGTCCATGGTTTGGGCACTTATTCCAAAGCCTAATCATCCATGCAAAGCTCTTTCTGGTTTTCTACCTGGTGGTTCTTGAACTTCTGACCTTTGGAATACTTGTCAGTGCCTGGACTTAGTTGTCCATCATGTGGGGGGTCACAGGTGTTTTGGTAGCCACAGATGTTATGGAGATGGTGGGGATGGTGCATGTTGTAGGGACTATGAAGGTCTAGTAATCTATGGGGCTTGTAGACATGGTCTGGATAAGGAGGTCAGGAATCCCCTTTTTGTCAGGAGACTACCAGTTTATTCCCCTTTCCTTCTTTTTATTCCTTTTATCTCCATATCCTTCTATCTTCTTTGCTGGCTGTGACAGGATTGTTGTGTCACAGTTACAGTAGCTATACAGTCACTGCTTAGGTAAAGGGGTCCTTTGGTTGTTCTCTTCTAGACCTCCCTACTAGGTGATCAGCTTGCATGTATCTAGCTACATATTCTTTATATATTTACTTCTGGACCTCCCTACCAGTGCACTGCCTGAGGGTAGAACACATGAGTAGGTTGCCCTTATATTAGAAGAACCCACTAATAGAAGAATGAGGGCTTGGGTCTTGAACTTCCACCAGTGAGTTGAATTTCCTCAAACAAGTTATCAGATCCCCATACCTCCTTCCTCCTTCTTGATTTCCTTATGCCATCCAGGTGGAAGTCCAGTGCCATACTTGTAACTTATTAAAGGAATGGCGATAGCTGGATAGCTTGGTGAGTGAGAGAGTGGACTGCTTTGGATGACAGTATAAATCACTGCGTAACCTGTAGTATGGTGCACTATCCACTGAAGGCCAAGGCAACACCATAAACCCATTTCCAACCTCAACTTCCTTAATACTCCTCTTCTATTCATCATCCTAGCATTTCTACATGCTAAGAATCCCCCACTACACTATTCTACAACCCATACCACCCATCTTACAACCACCTTCTTAATGCCGACTACCTTCACGCTTCATCCCAACTGATTCCTCACCCCACAGCATAACTCTACCATGCCAACCTTGCTCCTCGGCCTTCTAGACAGACGACCCGACAAGAAACACTGCTGATATGGCCTGTAATGATTGTTAAATTCACATGTTGGCATTTAGCTAGAGGCTTCCGGAAGGGTTTCCGGAGGGTTCCAAATGATTTCTGAAGGGGGGCTCGTATTCTGGAGGCGGAGGGACTAAAGGTCGTGGGTTCACAATTGGAATCAGAATGGGGACAGAAAGACGGGAAGTGTCGGGGGTCTTAGGACTGTTCACAGTATAGGATGGTACAAGTGGTTTGAGGTTGCAGGGACTTGGCTTCAACTTATATATTGTGCCCTCCTCGATCGTCTGTCCCTAATTTTGGAAAGTTGAAAAGTTTACCGGAACTGAATTGGAAACTGTGATGTAGAATTAAGTCAATATTTGTACTGGCAAATAGTCCAGTCGACTGGTGACTTATATACATGATCTAGTCTTGTACCATCTTTTGCCAAGTAAGGACAAGGGGGGGAAGAGAGTACAAGGGGCAATATAGAATGAAAAACAAGGGAGTAAGGTACGCGATGATCCTGCATGTCGTTTATCAAAGGAGCTGAACCTTGGCTTTGGATGGAATCTTCGGAGGTTCGGAAATGCAAAACCTCGGATTGATGCATCGGAATTTGGAAAGCAGTTATTCAGGCTTCGAGTGGTCGGAAAGGTTCTGGAAATGGTGTGGGTAGTTGTGGTGTTTAATGTGAGTTTATTGGTGGCATGGGCCATAACAATGATGCCATGTCACACACTTGCTGTTGACAGCAACCAACCTTGGAGGCTTGCGACAGGCCTCCACCTTTCCATAAGGTATGCTAGACATGTTTTCTCTATCCCAGGATCCCAAGGACATGCCCCACCCACTGATGGTGCAGAGGCTGTCACATCCAAGGCCTCTGCCATGTATCCTCCATCACATGTGATACGCACCCCAGTGATGCCACAACTGGGATCATCCAGCATGTCCTGAGGTAGTCTCCCTGAAATCAATCCTGACTACCATATTGGTCGAGTGATGCCACCTGCAGGCTGTCTGCACCTCCCCTTGTGGAGATCCCATGTGGCCTCATGTGGATTGTGCCAGCAACTGCCATGGGATATCCATAGGCCCTCTCCCCTCTCAGCACAATGCCCTTGCATGACCACCATGCATTCCAAATTCCGAGCTTGACAAGCAAGCTATACACCATGCCAGCTGTACCATTGACCCTTACTGTCATGCTGACACAGGTGAATGGCATGTTGACTGTGCCTGTGACTGCACCCGGTGCCATTACTTGTAACACCTTCCCACTGACACTGACTAACTTGGTAGTATCATTCCTACCTGGCCACACATCCTGTGCTGAAGTGAATGTAGTCCATGTTCGATGCATGTCATGTCACACAAGCTTATGCCATATGATCGCTGGGACCACTTATGCCAATGAGCTCTGTGTTTGACCGATGCCCTGGTGTGACCATCTGCAACATCTTGTGGTGAGGCCTGTCTGCCTGCCTGCATCCCAGTCCTGGAAATACCTCGAGGAGTTGTGTAAGCCACGGCCTTGTCTCTAATGATATGAATGAGATGAGGATAAGCTATCTGCATACTGCAACCAGCTTGCTGTGACATCATCCACCATATGACCGAGCCAATAATACTACCCACTGAGATTGTTTCTACCCCAAACATTGTTTCCTACACCCTCTGCCTACCGCTGGATGTGTGCGATGCATAGGGAATGGCATTTGTCACCCATGGGTCAAATGTGGGTGACCCGCACCCGACCCATGGCAAACCTGAATCCATCAACCCATGGGTTTTTTCCCATGGGTCAATGGGTGTTGGGTGCATGCCACACCTGCATGTGCTGTACATACATGCAGCATATGACACAAACATGCCATACACATGTGCGACATGTGACATGAACACACCATACACATGTGCGACATGTGACATGAACACACCATACATGCACACAACATATGACATGAACATGCCGCACACGTACATGTCATATGCATGAGCATAAGGTGCATTGGTGTCAGAACATGCACATATGGGGTGTTGGTGTTGGCACATGCATGTATGGAGCATTGGTATTGGCACATTAGTGTCAGCACGTGCATTTGTGTCATATGCATACGCAAATGGCATGGTCATGTGATACATGTGTGTGTGCAGTGCATGCATGTTGTATGCACATACATAGTTGAGGCAGCAGGTTGGGCCAGGTCATGGGTGCTCTTGGGTTGACCTGCACCCAAACCCAAGGGCATTTGATCCAGTGACCCATGCAGGTTACCCCAACCCATGCTATTCCCTAGTGATGTAGACTGCATGGTCTGCCTCCCATTCGGATGGGTGCCATTGATGAGCTGTGTATGCACACCCTCTTTCTTGTTGCCGGTGCTCAGCACAGTCACTACCATGCCTGCCCTCACTCCGCATATCCCCATACACATCTGGTTCAGAGAAGGCCCTCATGAAGCCCAAGCTGCCTGTTCACTGGCCACTCTGTGATGCAGCGATATCAGCACCTGGTTCTGGCAAGCTCATAGCCATTCTCCACCACCACATTTGTAGAGCGATGTCACCTGCACTCTCGCACCACCTCCTGCAATGCCTTTCCTGCACTGCCCTCAGGCCAATGCTGTGTACACTTACCTGCTGTCGATCCCATCACCTTTATGCCACCACTGGTTCTGGGGATGCATTGAGGATTTGCTAGCTGCCCACTACATACCACGGCTATCCCATCACAAGTGACGTGCACTTGTAGACATGTGCAGCCACTTCCCTGCCTGATTCATGTATGTGGACTACAAACATGCATTGGTCATATGCATACTGGATGAAAACTATGTGCAGTTGGTAGGCCTCAGGCATACTGAGATTCATGGCTCCCTCCCTTGCATACTGCTTGCTCCACCCATGGAACTCAACTCCCCTGAATAGTTCCCAGCACATGTCTACACAGGTCCATGCAGTTTGGGGAGCACATGCTCGGTGATTCTGTTCATGCCAATACTCAAGCACCCATCTAGGGAATACAAGGGGCTAATAGAAAAAGGAGAACAAGGGAGTGAGGTATGTGACAATGCTGCATGTCATTTATCAAAGGAGAAGAACCTAGGTCATGGAATTGTGGGAGGTTTGGGATTGCAGAACTTCAGGTTGATGTAACAGAATCACAGAAAACAATCATTCCAGACTTTATGGTGGGAAGGTCCCAGAACAGGTACAGGTGGTGGTGGGGACTAGTTTGGGTTTATTGGGAGCATGGGCTGTAACACTCAGCAGTCTCCCCAGTACCCCTTCTATCTCACATTGGTGGCACACATGGAGAAGTAGGGCACAATGCATGAGTATATTGAAGCCAAAGCCACTACTACTGGCCTGCAGGACTTGGCCAACTCCTGCCTGTACCTTTGGCATTACCAAACCCTGACAACCTCCAGTCAACTGGACTATTTGCTAGTTCAAATATTGATTTAATTTGTGTCTTAAGTTTCTGACTTAGTTATTGGCCTAATTCCAACTTAGTGTCCACACATGCTTTTCTGACTTTCTAAAATTAGGGACAGACGATCGAGGAGGGTACAACACATAAGTTGAAACCAAGTTCCTCTGACTGTGAACACCTATAATAACTAGTTGTCCAAATCTTCATTGCAAGTTGACCTCCAGTCTATGTCCTGGAACTTTGTCATCTGCCTTCTGTTACTTCTATCCTTTATGACAATCCGACCCTTGATATACAACCATCTTTCATGTATGGAATATCCTATTCCCTTCAGAATCCTTCAGAAAACCATGGACCCCTTTGGTATCCTGTTTAATAAGTGCCTGACATGCAGATTGATAGCATATTCAAACTCACACTTGTGGCTGTCATGAGATGCAGAATGTATATACAAGCCTTGCAGACAACCACCCAGGCCTCCATTTGCTGGACATCTGTACCCCAGGATCCACCCATGACTGGACCCAGTATCCATACCCCTCAGAACCCTGCACCCCCACTGGAGCCACCATCTGAATCTAGAGTATCAAGCATGAACCTATGTCTATGCTTGACCCTGACCCATCCATTCCTTGTTCCTCAGATAAACCCCTCGGCATCTCCCCTGGCACCACCCTCTCCAGTGCCAGCTTCTCTGGTACCACCATCTCTAGTGCCATTAGGAATGGCCCCATTTTACACTCAAATGATGTGCCCAACCTTTCTGAGGCTATCGCCATGCTGGCAAGCAACTTGGCTAGCCTTAAGAAGTTAGCACCCCATACAAATGTCAAGGACTGGACCCCTTTGATGGGTCTGACTTGAAAAAACTACAAGTGTTCCTCATACAGTGCAGTCTGAATTTCTGTGATCGCTATAGAGTTGCTCTAGGTAATTAATGTTAAAATATAAGGACTGAAATACTATCTCAGTCTCTTGGAAAATGTCAAGTACATGTACCGAGATTCCAATAATTTGGCAGTACCGACTGGACAGTCATCCTATGTCCACATACAAGTGCTCATGCTGCATGCAAATCACTTTGTATGCCAGTCTCGGCTCAGCACATCTGCCATTCACATTCCTCATCCCCATCCCTCATTCACTTTACCTCATTTACCATCTATTAATCTCACCCCCTCCGCTCCTTAATCCTCAAACTGCCTCACCTCGGGACATTCTATCCTTGTTCTATCCTCAGCCTCAACCCTATTGTTTTATAGTCAAGCTGTCAAGCTTCGGGTACTGATGAACTTTGGGACTGCTGAGATGTTGGATGGGAGTGGCCAAGTCCTACAGGCTGGGAGTAGTGGCATTGGCTTCAACTTACTCGTGCATTGCTCCCTACTTGCCATGCGTGCCACTGATTTGCAACAGATGGATACTTGGGAGGACGCTGATGATGCTGGCCTAAGTCAAGGACTTAACAGAGGGGAAGAAGGTAGAAGGGCCTAAGCCTAGTCGATACCCAGAATGAGGAAATATGTACATGCATTCCCTGCTTATATAGGTTTTAAGAAGCGACATGTGGAATAAGGAATGTGAGATAACAAGGTATGCAGAGCATGTGGTTATTATCTACAACAAGTAAAATTAGAATGAAGGAATGTAAAACGGGGATAGACAATAAAGGATATAATAATAGAAATGTGGCCAAGGATAGGACAATAGGAAGCGACCGACTATAAAACAATGCAGCCATGGCCAAGGATAATACAAGGACAGGAAGTCCCAAGGTGAGGCAGATTGAAGGGTGAGGAGTAGGTGTAATTGGATTAATGGATGGTGAGTGGCGTAGAGAATGTGAGGGGTGAGGACAAGGAGTGTGGGTGGTGGATGTGCCAAGCCAAGACCAGCGTACCAAGTGATATGCATTGTCAGGAGTCGGATACTGACGGACTTCGGTACTGCCGAGGGGTGTTGTCGAAAGGTCGGGCAGACTATGGCCAAGTCCTGCAGGCCAAGAGTAGTGGCGTTGGCTTCAACGTACTCGTGCGTTGCACCCTACTTGCCATGCGTTGCACCCTACTTGCCATGTGTGCCACTGTATTTGCAACAGACAGATACTCAGGGGGATGCTGAAGATGCCGGCCCGAGTCGAGGACTTAACAGAAGAGAAGAAGGTAGAAGGGCCTAAGCCTAGTCGATACCCAGAATGAGGAAGTATGTACATGCATGTCCTACTTATATAGGTTAAGAAGCGACATGTGGAATAAGGAATGTGGGACAACAAGGTATGCAGAACATGTGGTTGTTGTCCACAATGAACAAAATTAGAACAAGGAATGCAAAACGGGGACAGAACAATAAAAGATGGGACAATAGGGGTGTGACTCAGGATAGGACAATAAGGAGTGGCCGAGTATAAAACAATGGGGTTCTGTCCAAAGATAATACAAGGACAGGGAGTCCCAAGGTGAAACAAACCGAGGAGTGCAGATGGCAGGTGTGCCGAGCCGGGACCGGCGCACCAAGTGTTATGCAGGCAACGCGGGCACTTGGTCGTGGGTATAGAATAATTGCTCGGTCGGCACTGCCGGTGGATGGGTCTCAGTACGTAGACTTGACATGCATGCTGTGTGGACACTTGGACATGGACATAGGATGACTGCTTGGTCAGCACTGCCAAATTAACGGGTCTCGGTACATGTACTTGACACAAGCACCCTCTATTGTCCTTTCCCTGGCCATATTCCTATTATTCTATATTTTATTATTCTATTCCCGTTTACATTCCTTCATTCTAATTTTACTCATTGTGGACAATACCCACATGCTCTGCATACCTTATTGTCCCACATTCCTTATTCCACATGTCACTTCTTAAACCTATATAATTAGGGCATGCATGTATATATTTCCTCATTCTGGGTATCGACTAGGCTTAGGCCCCTTGCCTTCCCTCTCCTCTGTAAAGTCCTCTACTCAGGCTGGCACTTTGGCACCCCTGAGTACCTCCTCTGTCCCAAATTGGTGGCATGCACAGCAAGTAGGGCACAATGCACGAGTACTTTGAAGCCAAAGCCACTACTTCTGGCCTGCAGGACTTGGCTGTGACCCATCCACATCCTTGGCATTACCGAAGCTTGACAGCTTGACAGAATTCCCAAAGCCTGACAGAAAAGAGCTCATATTAGAAGTAGTTAGCTATCTGAAATATTATCTAAAAGAATAATTAACAATTGTATGAAATATGAGAATACACTTGAACTCATACCTCAGTCTCTTGGAAAAGAGCTGAGGCCACAGAGTCACACAACTGCAAAATACAATGGCAAATTCAAACTCCTATCAAAGGCATATATCAGAGATAATAATGAATAGAACCCATACCCTCTCTCTAATACTATCAGGTCCTGGTTGCCAGGGATAAGGAGAAGAGATTTTAGGCTGAATCTCAAATCCTTAACACTCCCCCTCAGTCCAAATCATTGGTTCCATCTACAATAGCTTGATGGGTCAGCTGATCTTCTAACGATTGCAAAAATATAAGTGGTAGATGAATTTTGATGGTACTGAGGCCATGGTGGTATAGAAGGGTCAGAATAGGTAACAAGGTTGTGCAAGCACAGAGATAAAGGAGAGGTATGTTCAGGCAAAACATGAAATTCTGGGCACTCCCCTTGAGTCCAAACCGGGAGGTGTCCTTCTAAGCAATCCAAAAATTGTCCATATAATTATCCATGGTTGTCATGCTCAGTTTAAAGTCATAGTGGACTTCTCCAATCCAGTTTAAAGTCATAGTGGACTCCTATCCAGTTCAAAGTCATAGCAGACTCCAATCCAGTTTAAAGTTATAGCAGACTCAAACTTGACAGGTTCAGTTTATAGTCATAACAGACTCAGGTTTATTTCATCAGTTTATAGTCATGATAGACTCAGGTTCATTTCATCAGTTTATAGTCATGATAGAATCAGGTCAAGTTCTTCAGTTTAAATTCATGATGGACTCAGATTGTGTTCCTCAGTTTACAGTTGTGATGGACTCAAGTCAAGTTCACCAGTTTATAGTTGTGATGGACTTGAGTCAAGTCCACCAGTTTATAGTTGTGACAGACTCGGGTGATTTCATCAGTTTATATTTGTGATGGACTTGGGTCATGTTCATTAGTTTATAGTCATGATGGACTCAATCCAAGAGTTCTTCAGTTTATAGTCATGATGGACTTGGTTCAACATTTGGGGCAACATCGTATCCAAAATCCCCCCTGGAACTGGAGGTTGGTGGGTCATGTCATAGATGGTTGTTAGATGTCATCCACCTTCACCATTCTTTCATTTGGTCTTTTTCAGCATTTGCATAATTGTTCTTTGCATGCCCTTCATGCGGCCTATTATTGAGGGACTGTTGTATGTAGAAACTGGACCGATTTTATCTGCACATCTGCCCTCTCTATCCTGGGAATGAGCACCATCTCTGGTCACATCTACCTTACCCCTCTCCATGCATAATCTCATGATGAAGTTCCATGCCAGGCATTTTGCATAATATTTGATGAGCATGGTCAAACACAGGCTAGAAGTTACCCTTTGTGACTTGTCCACCGAGGATATTTTTGGCTCTTTCATAGTGCTTGACCACCGTCCAGTGGTATTCTACACTCTGCATTATCGTCCTGCTCTTTATTTTCATTCCCCTCCTCTTTAATAATTAAAAGCCGGGGGCAATGGTATCGTGGGTGTGCGTGTTTTTGTCAATATATTTTCTGTATTTTTTATTGTGTTTGCATGTTTTATTGAATCTATGTATGCGGTGGTATGCCCGGCGTATATCGTGTTTTTAGGTGCCGGTCCGGGAAGGTGGCATGTAGTCGATTGGATGGGAATAAACACTGTGGGATGCTTGAAACACAGAGGCGTGTGAGAGAAAAGACTGCAGGTATGGTGTACTACACCTAAGGAGGTGGTTATCCCGGCGTGTCTGGATGCTCGACAAGTTGACTGAAGTATATGAGAATTTAATTACGCGTGCAGGTGTCGAGTGCAACGATCGATCAAGAGACGGATGGGACTAGAAGTGAAGTCTATTCTAGTAGCTATCTAACTTTTATATCTAAATGAAAAACAGTGTGAAAAATGAAGTTTTCCTAATGTGGTGGTGGCCTTCTTTACCCGGATGCAGGGTCACTGCCCTGATTTCTGATTCCCCTTCCACATCATCGACCACGTCCTCGTACTGAACTATGCTGTACCGTGCAATCTTCATCATCCTCAGTGAGTGTCTACCCTGGATCCTGTCTTGATTGGAATTTGTTCTAACTCTTGTTTTTCTCCTCTCGGATACCGCGTATTCCGGTGTGGCCGTATGTCATCCTCTATCATGTAAGTCCTTCCTTATGTCTACTGTAAATCCCCTTTCTGCTGACCCTGCTCTATTCCCTCATGTCTCGCCCTCTAGCCTTGTTCCTATGTTCCTCCCGTTCCTGCTGCGTACACGTGTATCGTGTCCAACATTGTCATCCCTCCGCTTTGAGCCGTAAAGTTGCATAAGTCGTATCGGTTGTTCTGTCTATGTTTCGTTACTAATGTCTTTGTTTTTTCGAATTTCTTTTCTTCATGTTCCTCAGCCATTTCATCTGTCCGTTCCTGCTACCAGCCTCTCTCCATCCCGCTCTACCGCTATCCCCCTCTCCCCTTTCCCCCTCCTTCCGCCCCTCGTTCCAACACTCTTAACCAATCCTCTAATGCCACCTGATATGTGCACACCTCTACTCCCCCAATCTTGACTGAACCTTGAGATCATGAAAATTCCAATAATGACAATGGCTAATACACCGATGCTTGCAGGCAACACCATATCCTACAGAATGCCAAATATGTCATCACCTGCCACGATTGGCATCTGTGCTTTGGTCAGTGGTGGTGGTGGTGCTGGGGCAGTCGCTTTGGGCACTACTCCTTGAGCCTGCTGGACCTCCTTCATCTCCTTCAATATCATTTCTGACACTTCATTTTTCTTGACTTCACTATGTGATGCACCAGTTTCATTCCATCCCTTTCCACCTTGAATGATCAGCACCACACAATCTGTGCGCCCATCCCTCGCAATCTTGACTGGATCCATTACATCACTGTCCAATGACATGACTATAATATCGCCATCCAAGTCTGTGTACTGCATTTGACAATTGAGAAGATCTGGTCATGATGCCTCTTTGGTGGGCATCTTCCACTTGGTGAAGAAAGGATCCATGGCAAGCTTTCCAGCAACAATGTCATGCAAGTTCTCAATGTTATCATTCCACATGTAGAACCAATGTGTGCAGCCACCTGGCATGTGGAATTTGAACACATATGTCCTGTCATCTATAGGCTCTACAGGAGCTTGGGAGAGTACAGCTAGGGAATAGCATGAGTTCGGCCAACCCACATGGGTCACCGGGTCAGGTGCCCTTGGGTGCGGGTGTGGGTCAAGCAGAGAGCACCCATGACCTGGCCCAACCCGGCGCATCAATCATGTACATGTGCATGTGCACGAGTACAACACCCAACCTGGCACTCGCTCCTGTCGTATGTGTGCGTGTACAACACATACGTGCATACAACACACACGCACGGCACATACATATGACATGCACGCGCGGCATGGGCATACGACACACACGTGCCGCACACATATGACATGCATGCGCCGATACCAATGAGCCATACGTGGACACATAGAATGTGTTCGTCTCAGCACATACGTGTACAGCGTGTTCGTGTGTGCGCATACAACATGTCCATATGTGCGCATTCGAGTTGGCGCATATGTGTATGGTGCATTTGAGTCAGCGCATACATGTATGGCACATTCGAGTCAGTGCATACACGTACGGCACATTCAAGTTGGCATGTATGTGTATGGCACATTTGTGTCGGTGCATGCACGTACTGCATGTTTGTGTTGGGGTGTACAGTGCATTCATGTTGGTGCAAACATGATGTACAATATAAACGTGCCGCAGGCATGCAGGTGCGCTGTGCACCCGACACCCGTCAACCCGTGGGAAAAAACCCATGGGTTGATGGGTTCGGGTTTCCTATGGGTCGGGTGCAGGTCACCCACATTTGACCTGTGGGTGACCCATGCCATTCCCTAAGTACAGCTCTGCCGATCAATGACAGGACATGGCCATGGGTATTGGTAGCGTATAAGTGAACCTCCAGTTTCAAGGCATGTCACATGTGTGTCTTATCACTCTTATCACTGCACCCCATGTGTTGATTTTTGTCACAGCTGTAGGTATCAGCTGGTTTTCTGCCTGTTTATAGATGTATCAGAAAATTGTGTAATGGTTCAACAAGAGTCAATGGAATATCAGGGTGAGAAATCAGTATTGCAAGATCCTATGCAGGATCTATTGCAAAGTCTTGTATGTTCACTCCCATGTCAGAGTGTTCCCAAGTGTACAGAATTGGGTGTGGTGATCAGAAGATGTTATAATGGCCATTTTGCCCCAAGATTTATATAGGTTGGTACAGGAGGACAGGATGTTCAGGAAAAGTAGGTTTTCTGTTGGTTTTCCTAGACCAAGCTTGTTATTATATAGGTTTGTGTTTCCTGCCTGACCATCATTCGACAGCTGCATAGCATATAAACTATTATGGATGTATGCTTTATCTTTAGTCTGCTGTGTTAACTGTGCTGACACCTGCCTGTAGATTGGCTAAGACTTTTGCTGTGTTTCTACCACCCAATGACTTGCAATTTGTGGTTTCCTTAGGTAGTGGCATGGCCTCTGCTTCCTGAAGCCACCAACAAGTAGTATCGGGGTATGCCAAGTGCATGGTGCATTGCATTGTCCTCAAAGGATATTGCATGAACCAGGTACAAGTATCTTTGACAGTACATAGGTAAGGGGTATCAGGGAAGGTGTCTTTGGTAAAGTATGTAGATGATTTCAAAAACAAGTGCTTCATCAATTTGCCACCAGTAATGTTTTCCTGCATATGGATGTTCCTTGTCTCGGTATATGTGGAGTTTGTGATACCAATACTTATGAATTGCATCATTCAAACTCTTTGGATCATGCTTCCAAAACTGCTCGATGTGGCATTTGAGGTCTTTCCTTAATGGCCATTCTCTTCAATATGATCACTTGGAGATTGGATTGGCAAGCCTCTTATGGTGTCTCCATTGTCTCAGGAAGAAGGGTTTCCCCCCTGCGTGCCTGCATGCCACACCTCATGTAGGTTTGTTCTGCTAGGTCTGTGCTCATGTTACTCATATGCATGCATGATCATCTGGTGCATCCCGAGCTGTCATCCTCCTCTCATTCCATGTCTGTCCTCACAATGCTGTCGCTGCTCACCTGGAGGTCTTGTGTTCATGCTCCCTCTCTCATGGCATTAGTTTTGCCTTGACAACCTTGTTTCCTCCCTATCAGATCCTGTACACAAGGGCCTTCTAGTGCTTGCTGCCCTGCTGTCCAGTAACCAGTTATGGGCATCTTAAGTGGGCCCATTTGGTGATCTCAGCAAGGAAGTGTGAGGCTCTGTGACAACCTATTTAACACAAATGCAAGCATTGTCTGTGACCTAGCCTCCTCTACCTTCCATGTTTCCCCTGACACCCATGTTCTTGTCATCTCCAACCCTGTCAACTCTACAGTTCCTATTGTTGCCTCGGTCCTCAAGAAGAATGGAAGCTTCATTCCCTACAGGTTATTTGGTATCACTACATTTGTGTAGACCACGCCTATTGCATGTGTATTGCTGTCCTCCCATGGTCCCTGGCTCTTCATGTCTCTTGGGTCAGGTATGGACTGCTGCATATGGTAAATGGAAGGGGCCACACATTGCTGTAATGGTTGTCATTACATGTGTTCACTGGTGGACTTGTTTTGGCTGGTGGTGCTTCTCTCCCTCTTAAATAGTGAGTCAAAGTGTAATAAATGCCTTGTCTTTGTACCATACAGCACAGCCTTGCACATTGTATATGTGATGGCTGATTTTCGTGAGCAGGTGCCACCCACAAGTACGTTCCTGGTTGGGCTTTGGTTTATCATGTCTTGTGTCCCAATAGACTGCAGCTTGGCTGTAATCAATGGGTGCCACCTGTGGCTTAGTTCTAGTTGTCTTAGGTTAATTCCCAGCATCACCAGGGCCCATAACCAGTTAAAATATAAGGACTGAAATACTATCTAAAAGAATAATTAAAAACAGTATGAAATATGAGAATAAACTTGAACTTATACCTCAGTCTCATGGAAAACAGCTGAGGTCACAGAGTCATACAACTGCAAAATACAATGGCAAATTCAAACTCCTATCAAAGGCAGATATCAGAGATAATAATAAATAGAATCCATACCCTCTCTCTAGTACTATCAGGTCCTGGTTGCCAGGGATAAGTTTAGGGTGGATATCAAATCCTTAACAATTAATACCTAAAATCCTGTGTGCACTGGTCCTTTTCTATGGTGGGATATTGTCAACCACCTGGTTTACTTGGAAGTACTGACCAAACTACCCCTACCACTTAATCTCACACACCAGTGACAAGTCACTCTTCACTAGTATGTGGTCTTACCTCGGTACATTCAGTTCATTATTTTTAGTTCACTCCCTTCACTCCATCCCCTCTATTCTTGTTATTTTTCCATTCCCCATTCTTTTCATTACATCCTTCCCCTCAGGAAATTTGCTATTTACCAATTATTCGGTCATGGCTCTATTGTTTTATATTTGGCCACTTTCTATTGTTCTATTTTCACTCACACTCCTACTCTTTTATTCTCGGTCATGTTTCATTGTTCTATTCTAGATCACTGTGGACAATACTTCCACATGGTCTCCATATCTTATTCTTTTCTCCATGTCTTATGCCACCCTGTTCCACATCTTGCTTCTAAACCTATATAAGTAGCAAACATATGTAGATAGTTCTTTACTCTGAATATTGACTAGGCTTATACCTTCTTGCCTTCTCTCCTTTTGTCTCAAGTCCCTTACTCAGGCTGGCACTCTTGGCACTCTCCCAGGTATCTCATCTGTTCCAAATTAGTGGCATGCATGGAAAGTAGGGCACAATGTATGAGTACATTGAAGCCAAGCCACTCCAATATGCCTATGGGACTTGGCCGATTCCTACCAACATCATGAAGATGGCACTATGCAATAGTGCTCAACCCACACATCATCAGCATTCCTGGAGCTTGACAGATATAGTACAGTTGTTCGGCACAGCTAGATTAAGGTCCATGACTAATGAGGCCACAATATGGCATGTAATTGAGGATATAAAAGTAGAATGTAGTATGATGTGTGACTATGCATGACCTGTGATGCAACATGACCATGACTGTGAGATGTCATATATAGGCTTGAGCATGAACTTGGACTTGGACTTGAATACTAGACTCTAGACTTCCTAGACTTAGTCATGACTTAGACTTGGAGGTGTTAAATCCACGTGTCGGTGCTTAGCTAGAGGCTTCTGGAAGGGTTTCTGGAGGGTTCCGAATGGTTTCCGAAGGGGGGTTCATACTCTGGGGATGGAGGGACTAAAGGTTGCAGGTTTGGGATCAGAATTGGAATGGGAACAGAAAGACAGGAAGCGCCAGGGGTCTTGGAACTGTTAATGGTATAGTGCGGTGTGAGTGGTTCGAGGTCGCAGGGACTTGGCTTCAACTTATGTGTTGTACCCTCCTCGATCGTCTGTCCCTAATTTAGGAAAGTTGGAAAGTTTACCGGAACTTAATTAGAAACTACGACGCAGAATTAAGTCGATATTCATACTGGCAAATAGTCCAGTCAACTGGTGACTTATATATATGTATCTAGTCTTGTACTATCTTTTGCCGAGTAAAGACAAGGAGGGAAGAGAGTACAAGGGGCAATATAAAGGGAAGAACAAGGGAGTGAGGTACACAATGATCCCATGTGTCGTTTATCAAAGGAGCGGACCCTTGACTTTAGAATCTTCAGAGGTTCAGAAACACGGAACCTTGGATTGATGCATCAGAATCTGGAAAGCAGTTAATCAGGCTTTGAGCGATCAGAAAGGTCCCGGAAATGGTACAGGTGGTTGTGGGGTTTAATGTGGGTTTATTTGGTGGCATGGGCCATAACAGGAGGCTGACTTATGACTTTAACTTGTAAACCTGTTATTACAGAGGTGAACTAGAGGCCTTTATATATAAAAAACAAGTAACAATGTAAAATGATGCAAGAGGTTGGCTATGTCAGTTGAATGACAAAGCATGAGAACAAAGTATATAAAAGAGGAAACTATGGAGATACTCTGGAGAAATAGTACAGCATCGAGGCTGCACAGATAGGGGCTAGGGGCTATGATAGGAGGAGACTAATCAAATAGGTAAGGATAATGAGTAACAATGAGAAAAGACTAATGGAATAGGAAACAGGTCTGAGTCAAGCCAAGAAAAGGGGAAACATATAGAAGAAACAATAAGGAAGTCCACCAATAAACGTCTAACAACCTTGTCCACTACTCCTGAGGGGCTTTAGGATAAGTCAGGGGACTGAGTCATCTAAGAAGACATGATGGCAGATTGGGAGTCTGAAAATTGGAGTGCTGAATAGAATCGTTGGCTGTGTGATATGGCAACAGTGAAGATGATATGGGTTGAGCACCATCAGAGTTGAATTTGTAACATGGTTGAGATCGAAAGCTTTACTGTCAGCATGATGGAATGTGGGTATATGGGCAAAGAAAAAAGATTTGGGCCATGCCCTGGAAAAAGATAGAAGAATGTAGAAAATAATCATATCAAAAGGTGCTTGCCCATCAATGATGTTCCATCCATCAGCTGTGAAGATCTATTTGGGGCTTGTATCAGGTGCCAGGCCATGTGAGTGGTATTTATCCAAAAACATCCCTAAAATCATGAGAATATTCCTTTAGGCTCTTGATATTGTCTGGAAAGCCTGTAAAATGCTGCACTTTGAGGGGGATAGAATTGGGGTAGGGAATGGCACAGGTCACCGATGGGTCAAATGTGGGTGACCCACTCCCAACCCATGGAAAACCTGAACCTGTCAACCCATGGGTTTTTTCCCATGGGTCAATGGATGTCAGGTGTGCACTGCACCTGCATGCATGGGGCAGGTGCGTGTTATATTTGTGCATGTATGGTGCATATGGCATGTATGGTACATAGGACACATACAGTACATATGGCATGTGTGGTGCATGCATGTCATCCATGTGCATGTTCGGTGTGTGTGTGTCATGCATGTGCACCTGCAAGACATGTGTGTCATACACATGTGTGGTATGGCACATATGACACATGCGTGTCATATGCATGTGGGTAGGGAACATATGGTGCATGCAGTGCATGCATGTCAAGCGTGTTCATGTTGTCCATGTGTGCATGCAGCATATGCATTTCATACATGCATCCATGACACCATGGGTGGGCCGGGTTGTGAGTGCTCTTGGCTTGACCTGCACCTGCACCCAAGGACACCTGACCTGGCGACATGTGCAGGTTGGCCCAACCCATGCCATTCCCTAAATTGGGGGAGATATTTGGGTGTTAGTGTTGAAATATGCAGGTGTTATGGCCCATGCAGCCCAACAAACCCACACTTAACCCCACAACCACCCGCACCGTTTCCGGGACCTTTCCAATCGACCAAAGCCCGAACAACTGATTTCCAGATGTCCGAAATACATTCCGAGGTTCCACGATTCTGACCCTTCGAAGACCGCGAATCCGACCCTCTGAAGACTCCGAAAATCAAGGTTCCGTTACGATTGATAAAAGACACGCAGGACTACCGCGTACCTCACTCCCTTATTCTCTCTTTTATATTGACCCCTTGTACTCCCTTTTCCCTTGTTTTATGACCGGCAAAGATAGTACAAGGATAGTTGCATGTATATAGTCTCCCAGTCGACTAGACTGTTCGCTAGTACGAATGTCGATTTAGTCTCCCACCAGTTTCCGATTTATTTCCAGTAAACTCCCGCCTCCTTTCCACAATTAGGGACAGACGATCAAGGAGGGCGCAACACATAAGTTGAAGCCAAGTCCCTTTGACCTCGAACACCTCAGTGACTGGATTGAACTATTCCGCGACCTACCCTAAGTTCCCGGCGCCTCTGTCCCCGTCCGTAGTCCGTCCGACTTCCGTCTCGGTCCTTGGCCCCGTTACGGACCTTCATGCTAATCCAGATAACCCTTTCGGAAGCACTAGCTAAGCGCCTGACACGCAGACTTAACAGTATATTCGTACTCACACTCCTGATCGTCATTAAGCATGAGACCCACCACACGTCCACAAGCCATGCAGACAATCACTCAGGCGTCTGCCCGCCGCGCATCCATCCCCTGCGGACTGCCCGACTCCAGACCAAGCTCCCAGATGCCTCAGACCCCAGCTCACCCCCTGGGACACTCCTCCGATTCCGGACCTTCAAACGCAGATCAACACCTGTATTTGAACTTGACCAACCCGTTCCCCGTGAGCCACCCCCCGGTGATTCAGCTATCATCGCCACTGGAGATACGGTCCAGCTCAGGACCACCCATAGCAGCGCCGACAGACTCATCGACGCCCCCTCCCTACGTACCACTCCCCACCTTAGGACCCAACACCGTGCCCAATAACTCCCAGACCCTCGTCATACTGGCAAGAAACTTAGCCAGCCCCAGAAGATCAGCTCCCTGTGCCTCCAAGGCTCGGAATCCAGATACCTTCAACGGACCAGATCCGAGGAAACTACGAGCCTTCCTAGTGCAACATAAACTGAACTTCCGTGACCGCCCTGACGCCTACCACACCGAGAATGTCAAGGCAACCTATGCATTGTCACACCTGATAGGTGCCATGCTGGACTGGTCTGAACCAGCCCGTTCCGCCCTCGACGAGCCAGACTGGCTCCTTGACCATGAGGAGTTCGTAAACAAACTCAAAACCAACCTCGACCCCCACGACCCAGAAGGAGAAGCCGAAACAGACCTCAAGACCCTCCACATGCACAATAATCAGCGCATCACGAAAAATGTAGCAGATTCCAATCGGCTAACCCCCCACCCGGAACTTCGACCACCCCTACGACAGAGGGAGTACCCCTGTGACCACGCATTCGGCCCCTAAAACGGGCAATGAGATGGCCAATGAAGGCCAACCCGCGACCCCGCCCAGTAGCAGGACTACCACGGATTTCTCGTCCAGATTAGGGAAAGACGGAAAACTTACACCACAAGAACTGCAACACCCCTTCGAATAAGAAACAAAACTAAACAATGCACCCAGCCTTTCAGGATTATGACCCCCCGTGACCATCGTTGAAAAGGATTTCGACCCCTAGGCGGAAACACTCCGACCATCCGACCCTCCTGAACACCCGTGACCATCCGTCGATAAGTTTCGACCGTGACCCCCTGAATATTCGTCAGATTTTAGCTACCGGACACCACACGCTCACCCACCGCGATCCAACGATTGATAGGGCATTGAGTACTACTTGTTTAGCCCACGTCTGAACTGATTCTTGGCAATATGGAGCCAGCAGTCTTTACTCAGCGCTCAATACGACCCTCCAAAAGCTCCGCTTAGGAAGAACCCTGACCCTCGCAAAAACCCGCACCGTTCCGTAGACCGACGGTACCGATTCTCTCACCCTAGACCCCCCTTATTGTTAGAGTATTAATACGAGCAACTATTCAACAATTTCAACCGAGACTCGAGCCTTGCAGGACATTCCCCGAATCCCAATGATACTACCTCCGTCCAAGTGACGATCCAGTAGAACGAATGCTACGATCTCCACGGCCAACGCAATATCCACCTCGATGCCTTCCACGATCACACTCACGATGCAACAAAACACAAAAATCTATTTTTTATTGACATGGAACACCCAGACCTTAGACGGAACCAACCCGTCCAAACTCAACTGTTCTAACTTGGACCAGCCCTAGAGGCTCCACCTGTCAGGAACCGTACACCGGCAAGCCGATTATTCATTTCAGCCTCACTCAGCCCAACTCCACCCTCGCTCACTATTCACCATTACGCCCTCAGCCCACAAACTATATGCACCTCGTGTATCCATCTTGGCGTCACGTGCTCCTGTCAAATCACTCCACTCATTTACGTCACATTCCATATGCTCGCTTTTCCATTCCGAACTCATTTACGTTTAATATCTTTCATTACGTTTCATTTCCTTTTCATCTGTTCGCAATTCCGTTCACTCCTTTATATCCAAATCTGCTATTACGTCCTTAGGGTAACTTCGTTGGGAATCTGAGTGACACATCACTCAACAATGTCACGGAGGAGATCATTATTGGGATGTAGTATTTCTGTTCTCGCTTTTCCGCTTCCTCGGCTTTCTCATTCTATTATAGGAATCCATTCGACTCCTAATAGATTAGAAAGTAGTATAAAAGGCCTTGTACTATTAGTTCAGTCCTCAGTCAGAAAATCAATCTTGATTTGACTAAGATCCTCTGTTACTTCCGTCTTCCTCGCATTTACAAAATTTGGGGACCGTGCGGTCCAAGTGGGCGCAACGCAAGTACGTTGAAGCCAATCCCCAACTCCGAACCTCGCCAATAAACTTCGCCATTGGGAGATTACAATATATTACAAATACGTCTTTTTCACTATCGTAACAGTATTTTCTGACTGCCACGCTTGATCGCACCTTCTCTTCGCATATCACGAACCATTATGAATACCCGATCCACTACTCGCAATTTACCCTTCATCAACGAAGTCCCCAGTCAGTTGCAGCAGATCTCCTCTCTTCGACGGCTGTCAGCACAACCTTCAATTCGCGAAGTTGGCCCGTCAGGGGAGAACGCTCCTCCTGAGCCTGAGGACAATGATGAAGAAGACCCTCTCAACGACAACAACGACGACGACGATGCAATTCAGAACCCCATTCAAGTTTCAAATCTGAACCCCATTCAAGTCTCAAATCCGAACCCCACTCACATTTCTAATCCTAATGCCAACCTTAATTCCTCGACCCTTAATTCCTCATCCAGTTCGGACAAGATCGTCAAAGCTCTCGTCGACCATCTAGCGTAACAACCTGCTAGATCTTCTACAAACCCCGGGCACCATGCCAAAGTTCGGGAGCCAGAGGTCTACGACAGGACGGACCAAGCTAAGCTGCAAACATTCTTCTTACAATGCACGCTGAACTTTCGAGACCATCCGTCTGCATTCTTGACGGACGCATCAAAGGTCCAATATGCCATCTCGTACCTCACCGGCCCGCACTTCAGTATTTCAAACCCGCAATTCTTGGCGAGATCCAACCTGAGCCTAGCTGGCTTAAGGTCTGGAGGGACTTTCGTCAAGAGTTGGAATCCAACTTCGGTCCATTCAACAGCGCTGCACAAGCAGAAATTGAGCTCGGCAAGATAGTTATGAAGGACAACCATCGTGCAGCACGATACTTCATCGACTTCGCCAGAGCCTCCACTCGTACTCAGTAGAACGACACCACCCTCGCACATGCGGCTTACAAGGGGTTGGCCAGATGTATAAAGGACAGCCTCCTTAACTTCCCTCGTTTTAAAACTCTCGCTGAACTCAGACAATACTCTCTCCAGATCGACAGCAGATACTGGGAACGCAAGGAATACGACAACTTCGGAAATCCTTCAAAACCGAACGGGTCCTCGTCCAAATCCAACTCCAACAACAACAACAACCATCAGTCTTCTTCCAACTCCAACAACTCGAACAACAAGAAGAGTAAGAAGGGGGGGAAGAAGAACGGCAACGATAAGTCTTCCAACAATAACAACAACGCTAACGACATTGCATCCAAGCTCAGAAAAGACGGGAAGCTCTTGCCTGAAGAATGTCAAAGGCAAATCGACGTGGGACTTTGTCTCTTGTGTGCTTCAAAAGGTCACATGGTCAAGGACTGCCCCAAATCCAATTCCCAATCCTCATCGACCTCTTCTTCTAACAACAACAAATCCAACAACTCCAACAATAACAAGAAAACGATGAAAGCACGTGCGACCAAGGCAAGCACGTCTGACACCAATGCCGAAGAAAACACGGCGTCGGAGTTGAAAAAATGAGCTGCAACCTCGGAAATGCACAAGCTGAGGATTGCGTTAGCCTCTCTCACGTGCTGTTCTTGAATGCCCTTTCTTCTAATTCTACTATTTCACGCGTATCTTCTGCTTCTGAAACTTCGAAAACTTCGCTTATACTTAATCTGTCTTGTTCTCTTATTTCCGAACTTCCTCTTGTTATGCTCTTAGATTGTGGCTCTTCAGACTGCTTTATTGAATCACGAATTGTGCAGAAATATTCTTTGCCTACTAATTCAGTTCCTGCTATTCCGTTGAAATTATTTGACGGTTCTACTAACTCTGTCATTACTCAGACCACGACAATTCCGATCCGTTTTCTGACCGGCAAACTTCAGAACGTGACGTTCTATGTGACAACCTTGGATGGCAGTTGCTCCGCAGTACTTGGCTTCAACTGGCTCACCCGCTACAATCCATCGATTGACTGGGTATTGGGCAGTATAACTTTCAAGACTTCGAAACCGACCACCGTTCCAGCACCTCAGGCCTCAACCGCTGCTTCACAGTCCAGCACCCCGCTTCCTAGCAATCCGTCGCCATCTCCGAAGTTGGAGGCTCCGCGGATAGCCCTAGTTAATGCAGAAGCATTTGTTCGCGCCTGCAAACTAGAAGGTTCACAGGCCTTCCAACTCAACCTCGCGGATCTCGACAAATACGCTCGAGGCTCCACTACAGTTGACTCTTCAGACAATCTGGATAGCATTAAACAGCATGTTCCAGAATTCTATCATGACTTCGCTGATGTCTTTAGTAAACAGCCGGGTAATTCTTTAACTCCTCACAGACCCTACGATCTCAAGATCAACCTTGAGGATGGCACTTCACCCCCTCTTGGTCCCATTTATTCCCTCTCAGTATCCGAACTCCAATCACTACGAGACTTCATCGATGAGCATCTCAACATGGGCTTCATTCGACCCTCAGGCTCATCACACGGCGCACCAGTACGCAAGAAGGACGGCTCTCTATGGCTCTGCGTAGACTTTTGCGGTCTAAACAGAATCACGAAGAAGGACCGATATCCACTTCCCCTTATTTCTGACCTCTTAGACGCCCCGAAGAAAGCTCGTATATACACTAAAATCGACCTCAGACGTGCCTATCACCTCATTCGAATTGCAGAAGGGGACAAATGGAAGACAGCCTTTAGGACACGTTATGGATCCTTTGAGTGGCTTGTCATGCCTTTCGGACTTTCTAACGCCCCTGCTGCATTTCAGCGCTTCATGAACGACATTTTTGGCGACCTTTTAGACAACTGCACCATAGTCTATTTGGATGACATCCTCATCTATTCCAACGACGAATCCTTTCATATCGAACATGTTTGCGAAGTTCTACGACGTTTATGCAAACACAAGTTGTACGCTCGAGAAGACAAATGCTCCTTCCATCAAACATCCGTCGAATACCTCGGATATATCCTCTCACCTGAGGGTCTCACGATGGCGGAAGACAAAGTCAAATGCATCACTCAATGGCCCGAGCCGCGTAAAGTCAAAGACGTCCAATCATTCCTCAGATTTGCGAACTTCTATCGGAGATTCATTTTCAACTATTCCTCTATTACGACTCCTCTTACTCGACTCACTCGCAAAGGTCTGACTTGGAACTGGAGTGAGGAGTGTAGAGATGCGTTTAATAAGCTGAAACTGGCATTCACGTCTGCCCCCATTTTAACTCATTGGACTCCTGATTTGCCCTTGATTGTGGAGACAGATGCGTCAGATTATGCTTTAGCAGCTATACTCTCCCAACACTCCCCAGACGGCGAGCTTCACCCTGTCACATTTCATTCCCGAACTTTCACCTCTCCAGAACTCAATTATGATGTTCACGATAAAGAACTGCTCATAATTTTCGAAGCTTTTCAAAAGTGGCATCCTTACTTAGAAGGTTCCGGCGACCCTGTCAATGTCATCACCGATCATAAGAACTTGGAGTACTTTTGCACTACCAAGTTGTTGACTAGATGTCAAGCTAGGTGGTCGGAATACCTATCTCAGTTTAATCTTGTCATCCGTTTCAGACCAGGTCGTTTGGGCACTAAGCCTGATTCGCTCACGAGACGGTGGGACCTGTACCTTAAGGAGGGGATGAGCGACTACGCCACCATTAATCCCCAGAACCTTCGACCCATCTTCTCCCAACATCAGTTGACCACGTCCCTTCGAGCCACGAGCCTCGTCGAACCAGTACTGAGGGCCTCGACTCTTATGGACACCGAGCGTATCCTGAATGACATCAGACTTCATCTTCCCTCCGACTCCTTAGCCCAGAAACACCTCGCGAATAACGACAACCCGAAGTGGCAGACTAATTCCAACGGTCTGTTACTATTTGACGATCGAATCTACGTCCCCGAGGTCCAAGACTTACACTTACGCGTGTTACAACATAAGCATGATCACATTCTTTCTGGACACTTCAGAATTAACAAAACCATAGACCTCGTCAGACACGACTACAACTGGCCTGGCATGCTCTCATTCATTAAAGACTACTGCAAGTCCCGCACGACGTGTATGCAGAATAAATCGCAATGTCACAAGCCTTATGGATTACTCAAACAGCTTCCAGTACCAGACAAACCCTGGAACTCGATA